>JAHUTJ010002985.1:0-10534 GCA_036250325.1 Characodon lateralis | reverse complement strand
GTTCACGAGTGGGGGAAAAATGGAGCAGGAGATCGACAGACGGATCGGTGCGGCTGCTGCAGTAATGGGGGCACTGTGCCGGTCTGTTGTGGTGAAGAGAGAGCTGAGCCGAAAAGCAAAGCTCTCAATTTACCGGTCGGTCTACATTCCTACCCTCACCTATGGCCATGAACTTTGGGTCATGAGATAATCCCGGATACAAGCGGCTGAAATTAGCTTCCTCCGTAGGGTGGCCGGGAACTCCCTTAGAGATAGGGTGAGGAGCTCGGTCATCCGGGAGGGGCTCGGAGCAGAGCCGCTGCTCCTCCACATCGAGAGGAGCCAGTTGAGGTGGCTCGGGCATCTATACCGGATGCCTCCTGGACGCCTTCCTCAGGAGGTGCTCCAGGCACGTCCCAGGGGATGGCCCAGGACACGCTGGAGGGACTATGTCTCTCGGCTGGCCTGGGAACGCCTTGGGCTCCACCCAGAGGAGCTGGAGGAGGTGTCTGGGGAGAGGGACGTCTGGGCGTTTCTGCTGAGTCTGCTGCCCCCGCAACCCGGTCCCGGATAAGCGGAAGACGATGAGACAAGACAAGACGTGTTTATTAGGAGTCGGAAGCAGTGGCGATGGCTGATCAGGAACTAAACCATGTGCCGGAAAGCCATGTCGAGCTTCGGTGGAGGAGGGAGCAGGAGATCTCCTCATAGAAGCCGCGATTTTTCTATTTGTCGCTTGGCATCAATGGCGTGGTGAATCCGAGGATCAGGGAAAAAATCCCTCCTCGCCTCGAACCAGTCTTGGAGACCGCCAGCTATTTCCAGCCTTCTCCATGGTTAGCTGGGAGAGGTCACCAGGTGAAAAAATAATTTGGCCAGAATCTCACCCCTCTTGAATTCCCTGACCATTCCTCCCGCTTGGTCCCGTTGGCTGGTTCCTTCTGTCATAATGTGGGTTACTGATGGACCAAAATGCAGGGAAGAACTCCTGAAGCTTGAGGAGGACACAGACAAGGTAGCCAACACACGAGATTGCACATACACATAACATATGGAACCAGCTGGAAACAAAGGAAACAAACAGGCTTAAATACAAAACTGAACAGCAGGGGGAACCAATGACAAATGTGACAAGACAATCAGGGGAAAACACAGAACAGGTGTGGGCTTGGGGTGCAGGGAGACAGAAAACAAAGGACTAGACCAGGTAATATAACAAAACACAAGCATATATTACAGAAAAAGCTAAAACTAAATCTACTTTATTTGTAAAACTTATAAAGCTGTCTTAATTTAAGTTTTCATTTGCTGTAAATGTGAGCAAATATTGTGTTGAAGGACAGCAGGATGGTAGATTGCAGACATATGGGCTGAAATCTGGCAGCTGTGATAGATGGACATTTTCTCTAACCATTGTTCCCATTCTGCCTTTTCTGTGAAAAAACATTTCCAACATGTGACAGTTGAAGGAAATTTAAATCTCCAACTAAAATGCGGCTTTCATCAATCACGATCTGCAACCTTTTCTGAGCTGAATGCTGTGTGCATCTGATTGTGGTGAAATGGGCACCTGCCCGTTCATGTGCACTACAGCGGCCTGTTGTTAGTAAGATAAAGGGACAGTGACAAGCACTTAGCTGCTCCCTTAGCAACCAGTCCCATTTCCTTCCTCTTATCTAAAGTGACAAGAGGAGTTTTCCATCTCTCCTATGCCTGCGGCTCATCCTGCACTATCTCCAGCACTACTAGCCATCTCCTGTGTCCCTGGCTCCCTCAGTCTAAAAATATGTTAAAGGAAGAAAAAAAAAAAAATAGCACTGCTCGAATCTCTAGTGTGAGCAAGTTTTGCTTCTCAGATGTTTATTAAAACTTTTGATCATCTTGAATAGTGGGCAGAAAGCAGGTGAGGATTCAGTGATGGCCAATTTTTCCCTTGTATTCTTATCCTTGTAGTTACCATTCCAATACAGAGCGTGTGGAGAATGTAGAGTGACAAAACATAAACTAAAGGAGACGCTCTAATGAGGTATTGATTGTCTACACTGATGCTTACACTTTCACCAATCGAATAGTGTCCAAGTCCACCGTAAACAATCAAGCGTCTGCTGGAGCACTTTCAGAGATCAGTGGTGCAGTTTAGAAACATCTGGTGTTGGAATTAGATAGTGGTCGTTTTTATAATAAAAATAGCACATATGGACAGGACTATCCACACTTACTAACACAATTCCCCAAAAATAAATGCCCTTTATTTCTGTATATAAGTGTACTGAACATCAATTAGTAATCCCTAACTTTCACAAAGTAATACATTACCTTGCAGAAGTGTTCAAAGCCCTTAAACCTTTTTACATTTTGTACTTTATTGGCATTTTATGTGTCCACCTTTGTGTAATCTGATTTCAGTATAAAAATGGCTGTTCAGTGAACTCTGTAGAGGTTGGTTAGAGAACACTGGTGAACAAACAACCTCATAAAGAGAAAAGCACACGCCAAACAAGTTAGGGATAAAGTTGTGACCATGTCTAAGGCAGAGTTTGGTTTTAAACAATATTCATAGATTTGAACATCTCACATATCACTGGTTAATATTAGCAAAGCAATGCATTAGATTTGAACATCTCACATATCACTGGTTAATATTAGCAAAGCAATGCATTTTAGAAGAGATAACAGCCTTTACAAACAGATGAAAGCAATATATTGTCCAATGATGTCCTGACCTGGCTTGTTTACATTATTTTACCCCTGTTATAGTCTTAATAAAAATTTAAATACTTGATAACTCAACCAATAGTCTGTTCTTATGTTGTGGATCAGAAGCTAAAATGTTTGCGAACCACTGATTTAGATCAAAGCATATTCAGGTGACTGAAGGGCAGATAAATACAGATGCATGCCACGCATTTAAAATTTTTGAATGAATGAATGAAAGCTTTATTTAAAAATAAAAACAACAAATATAAACAGAATTGTTTTCCATCCACTTCCCATTTATGCAATATCTTGCTTTGGTCCAGCAGAGTGGTCAGCAACTTTTACAGATTTAACAGCAGTTTTTGTCCTCAGTCCAACTCAATAAAGAATTTTCTAAGGCAGAAAAACCTACATAATCATTCAAATAAGAGCTTTTTAATTCTTTTCTATAAATAATAATAAATGTTTCAAATTCATGGAAAAAAAAAGAAAAACTGTACATAGTATGCAACCTAATGAAAAGGAAAAATACAAAAAAGGAAACCATTCCTTATAACATCAGTTTTATTACGCAGATATCACATTGAAACACTTAAAAATCCTTTCAAATGTGCATATTTAAGATCTAATAGGGAACGAACAGTCATGCAGGTAGCCTCCAACTGCACCAACAGCTCTTTCAGGAGGTACCACAGGAAAAACCTGCCTTCAGAATAAAGCGCACAGATTTTAAATTGTTCAACAAAACCTCAATAAGAGAGTTACACTTTCGTGACATGTATTTTGAATGGTTATCTACATGCTCATAAAATTACTCATACTAGATGGGTGAAAGCTTTTTGCAATCAGTCACCATGTTGGAAGCTACCTACATCACTGTGTCCATTTCCCTGTCATTGTTGATTCGCTCTAGTGGGCTTACAGAGCCACATGTTGCAGGCCCCTTGGTGTGTCACATAAAGTCTAAATAAAGCTGTTTTGTTGTAGCATCACAAACTGAGAAAAAGTATAAAGGGTATGAATTATTTTTTTTAATTCATCATAAATATGATGTAACACAGGGCCTAATTTCTTGTAGCCACTCAAAATGTCTTGCAGACATAAGACAGGCAGGGAACATGCCTTTTGAGGAAAGCAGATTTGTAGCTATAACAAAAAAAGAACTCTCATAAATTTACCAATATTTTATCTTGTTACTTCATACTGTTACATCCCCTGGCTTGGTCTAGGGGATATAAGGGACCAACATAATTTTATACATTTAGAGAGTGAAATGAATAGTCAACAGGGCATATCTGCGATATTTAAATTGTTTTCTGTTTAGACAGGTAAAAGCTTCAGGGGGAGCTCAAGCCAACATAACAAACAATTCAACCCTGAGAGAAAAATAAAAAAATAACTTACCTAATTCCAATAAAAGCAAAATATAGAAACCTACAAAATAACCTTCCTAACAGGCACACAAACAAGAATAACTGGGGTTAAACAAAAAGCAGCTCTCCCCTACCAAGGCCATCTGACCATGTTCACATTAGAACAAATATACAAGAGGCATTCAAGCCTACACAACAAACAGGGGTGTATGGCAGTCAAGTGGCCAAAATTTCCTGGAGTGCAGTTTCACAGCCATTAAATAGTGTGCAGGTAATTGCTGATTGGATTGAGACCCAGGAAGCAGCACCCAATCTTGGAGGAGGCAGAGCCTAGAATAGAACAAGGCATTACTTCAATACAAAAACATGAAAATCCACCTTGGGGATGTAACAATAGAGTGAAAAAAGTGCTAAAGGACAGTAGAAAGAATGCTAAAATCCTACAGTAAATTTCCCAGTCTGAGATTAAAAAAATGCAATAAAAGAATAATTTATTTTTACAACATTTTTAAGCATAGTTCCTTGTTCTGCCAATAAATGTTGGAGAGGCTGTGGCTGTACTATTTTTTTTTACTTGTATGTGCTCTAACTTCACAGAGTGGAACTAAAGAACCCACATTACCATAAGGAATACGCATCATTGTGTTTTAGAAGCTTCACAATAAATCCAAAAGTTTTACACTTTGCAAAGGCAGCACAAACTGCACCTAAACAGCACACATAAACACAAGGATTCAGGCTGCAAGAACAAAAACAGATTCTCCTTGAGAGATGGACTCAAGAAAAACAACACAGTTACTTTCTACCCTTGCCCATGCTCTGCCCTTTTTTTTAATTTTAGTTCTCTATGCCCAATGATCCCAATGTTTTTAGTTCTATCCGAGATGTGCGTTAATTGACAAAAAAAGCCCCCAGGGATTTAAGTTGTTTGGGATGCATTCATTAACCATGGCTTTTTTCCTTATAGCCCGTGAATGCAAAGGATTGTTTTAAACTTCAAATGAATGCTCACCCAGAGCTTCCTGTTGTTTGTGCATCGGCCTCGCTGAGAGCTCCCTCATAATGAACAGGAGGAAACTGCTCCATGTTGAAAATCAATAGCGATGAGCTGCTTTAAAACCCTCAACTTTGAGCCTTTTATAACCGGGAATACATTACCGGCGTTAACTAGGGCTCCCATCCAACCAATCAGCATGCAGCTCACTCACACACAGCCTCCATTTACCGCTGGCTCCTCTCCCCGCTGCCTCATCCCCTCCCCACACGGACCTGCTCCACTGCCATTACAATAACAGCGCACATCAGAGGCATGGACAATGGGTTGGTTTATTTATTGCCCTTATCATTCCCACTCTGTGAATTTATCAAATGTTACAGTTTTATTATGGCTCATCAATAAATCTTTGGACTGGCTGTGACAGCAGCTATGAGCTACAAAGATCGGTGCACTATGAGCTCTCAGCCTGGCCCCTTCAAACTGTATTAGTTTTCTTGTGTAGTAATGTAAAAACTAAGACAAAATAACCAAAATATAAATAACAGTAGTGACGATGAAGGCTTCTGTTAAATCCACACATGCATCAGAGGACGGCTGAAATAAAATACAGTGTTCTCTAGTTATTCACACCCCTGGTAAAAATGTGTACATTTTTAGAATTAAAATAATATATTTTTTTTTTGCAGAGGCATAATCTCACACTACACATTTAATAAAAAATCAACTTTTACTTTGAATCCATTTTTTAAAAATATACACTTGTACCTCTATAAATTAGAATATTATTGAAAAGGTTATTTGTTTCAGAAATTTATATCAGTGGCATTTTTGATATGGGTTATATGGTTTACCGCCCAGGGTGGTATTTCATCAGGGGCTGCAACAAGAACACAAACATTGCTTTGTGGCATTAATGTTCTTCATTCACAGTAATTCGGAAAGGGAAATGGGCGAAGAAAGAAAGGTGTAAGACATGCAGCAAGGGTCCCAAGGTTGAAATCAGACCCTGAAGGGCTGTGTTTGAGGACTATTAGCCTTCGTATTTATGTGTGCCTGCTCTACCTCGACACCATGTGGTGCCCCTTTACTTGAAAATTTATTATTGAATCGTTATGTTACAGCCCACACAATCAGGGGCAAGGCTGCTGACTCTATAGTTGTCTACGTAACAGTGACTCACAACCTCAACAAGGAAGATTTGCCACAAAATGTAATTTTAAAAAAAGTCTGCTCATAGTGCTGAAGCCAGTGATATTACTGGAAAGCTGAGAGGAAGGAAAAACTATTGTAGAAAAAGCTGCACTACTTTCTTTCTTTCTTTCTTTCTTTCTTACAGTTTCGGTTTTCCTAGGATTCCTCATGTAAAGGCTTTCATCTGTAAACAATATCTTCCTTAAATGCATTGTGATCTTAAATATGTTATATTTCTGAATGAACACAAAGGACTGAGAACCCTAGAAAGCTGAGTCTAGAAAGGTCTGGAATTCTACCATAAATATCTGAAGGAACCCTCCCTATTTCAAACTTTTTAGTTATTGCTCTGAATGTAATATGTGCAGTTCAGCTGATTCAACTCACATCTACCTCACCGAAAAATTGTCTTCCTCATTTTGAAAGGTGGTCAAGAGATATGGGGCCTTTTGGGCCATGTTATATTTTAACCTCAGGAAAAAGCAGAATCTACTTTGAGGCTTTACTGAGAAAGCCAGTAAGTGTGAAGTGACATGTTCACATACAACATACAAACATACAACTATATCCTGATTTTTGCTGGCAAAAAGTTTGCCTTTAATGGTTTCCCAAAAAGCTATATTCACCCCCTCCATTGCTGTCACATGCTGCACTATAATCATACATGGGACGGGCTGGTTAAGTGCTTTCTGTCTTCCTCTGCCATGCTGCATTGCAAATGTGCGGAAATAAATTGGAAACAAAAAGCCATTAACTAATTGGCAACATTGTTCACAAAGTGGGAACCAGAAAGCCACAAAGAAGGAAGAGTTATCCTCAAAGTGTGAGGGTGAAACAAATTCTGATGTGGAAGAGCAACCTATCATGTGCCCTAATTTATTCTTACCAGGTGTACTGAACCACCTTTTTGGTGAAAATGGGCAATTTTGGCAACAAAAAGATTTTGAGATATAAAACCAGCCTATAAATAAATGAAAATATTCACCCTTTGGCCTAGCTACACACATGCTACCGTATTTCTGCAGTCACATATCAATATTGCATACATGTAGATAGTGGCATTTATATATTTCAAGGCTTCCATGTAGCTCATGGACTAATGATTGCATAAAGGAATGCCTGGACCCATAGGTGACATGTGTGATATGCTGCAGAGCCCTTAAGGGTAAGAATAATAGTCGAGTTGGATCTCCTGTGGGAGGACGCAGGGGCTGAAAGCTATGTATACAGATTATATTTGTGAATTAAGTAAAGAATGGAATAGATTATGGGTAGGATTGAGGGATGTGCCATCATGAAAATATCCTTTTTGAGGTTGTTTAATAGTTTTGTAAATTATTTTATATCCATTCTAAATGGCTTCCCTATGAAGCTGTCCAAACTCGCCATGGTTAAACCTCCCACTGATACACTGACACAAACCACTGGTTCCCAAACCACTTTTAACCTTTTAAAATCCTATAACCAATCTATGCCAAAACCAAACAACACAGAAACATAATTCAAGACATGATAATGGTTATAATTAAAACACATTCAACAATACATACAGCAAAGAAAAAACAAATGTGTTTTTTTTTTTTGCTATTAAATCTAAGAATACTCTATTTGATGTATTTCCCTTAAAGATATTAGTTTGAAAGAGAACCCTAACATTTATTATATAACCTATATAGCTTTCTTCATCAGGAAAATAATTTGGACACCAGTACCCCTTGGCATGAATGTAAAATAAAATTATTGGGGTTTGCCGATGAACAAATCCAAACCTGAGAAATTATTTGCATGTTTGATTTGCATCGGTTAGATAACTCAAATCTAATAATAATCAATCTTAATGTGTTCTTTAATGTTTACCTTGACTGAATCCCCCATCTCAGTGTCACACCTATGCCTTCACCCTGGTTAGAGTTTTTTCTACTACAAAAGAGAGATACCACAAGCCAACACCACATCAGTCGCTGTTTTTTTCCTCCAGTGTCAATATGTCTAGATATGCCATGTGAATATGTAAGGGGTTGTAATAATCTTAAAATTTTTATACTTTTTAATACCAAATGCAATACATCTGCAGTACTGTGCAAACGTTTTAGGCAGGTGTGAAAAAATGCTGTAAACAAAGAATGCTTTCAAAAATGGAAGTGTTAATCATTTATTTTCATCAATCAACAAAATGCAGTGAATGAACAAAAGAGAAATCCAAATCAATTCAATGTTTGGTATGACCACACCTTGCCTTCAAAACAGCATCAATTCTTCTATGTACCCTTGCACACAGTTTTTGAAGGAACACGGCTGGTAGGTTGTTCCAAATATCTTGGAGAACTAACCACAGATCTCTGTGGGGGCCATACCATCACTTCCAGTAAGTATTGTTCCTTTTTACACTGAAGATAGTTCATAATGACTTCAGCTGTATGTTTGGGTTCGCTCACTTAGTATTTTGTAAATTGATAAAAATAAAAAAGGCCAGGTCATCATTTATATTTATGAAAACATGCTTTGTTTACAGCATTTTTTCACACCTGCCTAAAATATTTGCACAGTGCATCATGACAGAGGGTGTACTTTCTTTTTGCTATGCCTGTATGACGATTTGGCTAATGTCTCATAAAAGCTGAAATAATCCTGTTATGATCTTAATGTTGTTAACTAGCCATCACATGGAGTAATGGACTACTAAATGGTGGAGAGGAACATCAATAGACTCTAACATGATGGCGACAAACTGAATATAAATATTTGAGATTCCTGGCGCTTCTATAGCTCATTCACCACTCCTGCAAGTCACACATGTACCTTTAACAGCCATTAATATGAATATTAAAGTGTGTACAAGCGCTGCCGATCTGTGCTTAAAGTTTATCATAACTTTAATATATAACTAAAGGCTCAATAGCCGATGGCATTAGCTCAACAGGTAGCTGGCTAGCACTCAAATAATTTACCCTTTAAAATAACAGACAAAAGCAAACACCATAGAATACCTATTAACTTCTTTTTATCCTACATTTTTTCTGCCCAGACACCACTTCTTATGTAAACCATTATGATAAACAGGAGCGAAGAAGGTCCGAAGGATGTTGAGTTGTGTGTGGCAAAGGCAGCCGCCCGGTCTGGCCGCTTAGGTGTGTGGTGGGGCTTGCAGCATTCTAGTTGTTCAGGGGGACTTCTGCATTGGTGACACATGTGGCAGGCAGGCAGGCAGGGCTGCGGTTCCTATGCCGTCTTCTCTCAGGGCAGTAGAACGGAAACTGCTTGTTGACTTTTTTTGGGGGAATCTGTAATGCCTTTAGATTATTTCCTGTAGGAGCTTAGACAAAACAATTCCATCGGGTATGCTATATTGTCGGCCGTAATACAGTTGCTGGATACAAAGACAGCTAACCGTATTTTATGTTGGATCAAAAGATTCTTCAAAGAAATAGAATCCTACTCGCCAGTGAGTTTTAGATCCTGATGCGCATTGCCTCTCCTTATGCTGCTCTAGTGGTGGGCAGCAGGATGGAGAATGAGATGCAGCTGGGAGGAGTGTTTTGTTCATGGATCCCCATGACATCACAGGGATTCCCACTGTTACACCTCCTTCCCAGAGCTGGCCTAACAAAATAGGTTCACACAGGGGTGCAGCTACCTACTTTCAGAGGGGTATGCGGACACATTACAGGTGCTACCAAACCCCACCCTACGACCAAAGCCGGACTTTTTCTTTTTTTATGCTTATGTGTATAAATCTTATTTATTCATGGACTTAGACTATACAAGGTTTGGACAATGAAACTGAAGCACCTGTCATTTTAGTGTGGGAGGTTTCATGGCTAAATTGGACCAGCCTGGTAGCCAGTCTTCATTGATTGCACATTGCACACGTAAGAGCATTGTGTGAAGGTTCTATTAGCAGGGTAAGAGCACAGGTTTGCTCAAAATATTGAAATACACACAACATTATGGGTGACATACCAGAGTTCAAAAGGGGACAAATTGTTGGTGCACGTCTTGCTGGCACATCTGTGACCAACACAGCAAGTAATGTCAGCATACCACCAAGAAGGACGAACCACATCCAACAGGATTAACTGTGGGCGCAAGAGGAAGCTGTCTGAAAGGGATGTTTGGGTGCTAACCCGGATTGTATCCAAAAAATATAAAACCACGGCTGCCCAAATCACAGCAGAATTAAATGTGCACCTCAACTCTCCTGTTTCCACCAGAACTGTCTGTCGGGAGCTCCACAGGGTCAATATACACGGCCGGGCTGCTATAGCCAAACCTTTGGTCACTCATGCCAATGCCAAAC
>JAHUTJ010002984.1:0-10536 GCA_036250325.1 Characodon lateralis | reverse complement strand
TTGTATATGTCATTCCCAAGACGAATTGACGCTGTATTGGCCACAAAAGGAGGCCCTACACCATACTAATAAATTATTGTGGTCTAAAACCAGGTGTTTCAGTTTCATTGTCCAACCCCTGTATGTTTATTTAATCTGAACTCATGTTTGATCTTGAGAGGTTTTGCGAGATTTACCGTCTGACATGTGGATGTTCTTGAGTGAAATGTATTTGTGTGTGGTGTGTTGTGCTTAGTGTGTGGCTGGAAACAACACACTGTAGGATGAAACTTGTTATATCAGATTTTTTTATCATTATGCGTCTCAGGTTTTGAAAATTCTCATTGCATTTCAGTTCTTCAAAACTTAGTCTTGTTTTTTTTTTTTTTGTTTAAATGTTTTAATAAATAATTATGGACATATAGATGACCATTACTCTTTCTGTGTAACTTAAGATGTTACTTGTGTTAGGCTGTATGTGTTGCATATTGCAAAACAAGCAGTAAAAAAAGCATGGCTGAGCATGACAATATATTGACAACATATGACCACTGCTATAGTGAGATCTTTGATGGGCTAGATAAATAAACACATGATTAAACAGATAACAAGCCATATCTTTCAACCCAGTTTTTACTCTTATCATTACTATCTGATCAATCTGACTTGTGCCAAGAGGGTAAGGAGCTCTGAAAGCTCCACTCTAATGTAAATGGCATGCCCAGATGTAAATGGCAAGTAAAATTTAAAGATGAAGTGGTAAAAGGAAGATGAAGTATGGAACTTATTTCTTTCTAGATATCATATATATATATATATATATATATAGCTGGTCCGGCCGAACGTGCCTTGGCCGTACGGTTCGACCGGGCCAGCTAAAAACCCTTCCCCACAGAGATTGTTTACCCACACGTGGATGTTTTCCTCAACGCCCAGGACAACTTCTCCTCAGCCTGAATCTAGGAAATAATATTTCCCTAAATATTTCCTATTTACCTCACTAAACGTGATAACTAATTAAACACCATTAAGACCCATTTATCGGACTGCACAGTGGTTGGTAGGATTGTTCCCTTGCAGCAAGAAGGTCCTAGGTTCGACTCCCGGCCGGGGACCTTTCTGCATGGAGTTTCCATGTTCTCCCTGTACATACATGGGTTCTCACCGGGTACTCCGGTTTCTTCCCTCAGTGCAAAGACATGCCTGTTAGGTTATCTCTAAATTGCCCTTAGGTGTGTGAATGAGTGTGTGCATGGTTGTTTGTGTGCTGCCCTGCGATGGACTGGCGACCTGTCCAGGGTGTACCCCGCCTCTCACCCGTAGACTGCTCGAGATAGGCACCAGCCTCCCCGCGACCCACTTTAGAAGAAGCGGTATGGAAAATGACTAGAATGACTATTATTTCAATACATAAAGGCAGCTTATTAAATACTATTAAGACCCATTTATCCAGAAAAGGTTGGTTCTTATTCAAAATAATAAATAAATAAAGGCAGATAATAAAACACTGTTGAGAATTAGTCATCCAGAAGGTTGGTTTTATTCAGCAAATCATTGTTTCAAATGTTATTTACTTAAAATAATGTTTTATCTGATCTTGCATTATGAATGGTTGTTTGAAACTTCATTTCCAGATTCGTCAAGATAATCCTTGGGACTCAAACATAAATAACATTACCTTCATGGTAATATTGCATAACTTTTTTGGTCATGGTTTTCAGCCATCTTTGATTAACTTGTTTATATTATACATAGCCCATTAGTCTTCCTTATTCTTTCATTTTGCTTGGTAGTTTAGTTGGGTTGTTTTAGCATAGTAAAGAGTTTGTTGATTGAAATATGTTTGACTTTGAGTTGACTTTCTTTAATAAATTCTTGTATTTTAAGAAATTGGGTGAATTCATTCTGTGTGTGTACAAAGTTTTGCTTTTCAATAATGCCAGAGCTTGGCTCATCCCCTAAATTTTGGCCTAATACCACCGTCTTATTGGGTATTCACAGGACAACCATTAACAGACCAAAATATTATTCATTAAAATATTAACATTAAATAATATATTAATATTTATAATCACAATATACAGTATATATGTGTGTGTGTGTTACATATGTTCTTTTTCATTTTATATATACATTGAAGAGAAAGAAAAACACATTTATTTGTTTTTATAGATTCTTCTTGTTTGAGCTGATGTTGATATACGAAGCGAGTGATGGAAACCGAAGTCAAATTCCGTATTCGTGCACACAACTTGGCCGATAAATAAAGTTAATTCTGATGTTACTGAGTGATAGTAAATGAATATGGCGCAGCAGAAAAAAATTTCACCTTAAAATATTAGACTTTATAATCTAAGTATTATTTTGAAAATTGCAATCCAGAATATCTAGCAAACCACATCACACAATCTGCCCATTAGCTGTACCAAAATTCATGCAAAAAAGTGAAGCATAGTGATTTTAGAGAGGTATTAATTAATAGAAATCTAGGCAAACCCTGTAAATTAGCCATTTTTGCATGCTTTGGCACCATGCATGCCTTTTGAAATCTGTTCATTTTTCTTAGGTTCTTTTTTTTCCCCACTTTTTTTTCCCTCCCTCGCCAAAGATAATTTGTTAAATTGTTAATCCATCAACAACTGTTGAAAATCCACCACACTTGATCACTTGAAGAAAAGAGATATTATAAAATAGTAAAAATATGTTAATTTACTCAATTCTGAAAAAAAAGACTGATATGATGTGTAAGAATGACTAGGTAAACAGTTGTGTACTGGGAAGCTCAACATTGTTTGAGAGTAAACTAGGTTTACAGAATGAAAAATTATGATAGGTAGATATAGCTGTAATTTGATGTGCAATATCCATATATTGTTTAATGTATAGCATGTGTTTGGATTGAGGACGATTTAATAAAACTCCTTTGCTGTAAGCTGCATTGAAAATGGATCATCAGCCACTTGGAGGTGGCTATATATTTTACAGAGTGTGAAAACTAAACCCTACTCAATTGGGGCTCCTCACATAATCCTCATTTGTATGGTTTCCTTATTTTTTTGGAGCTTTGCCTCAACCTGTCCTTAACTTGTCTCGATGCCAGATATAGTCAAATTTATCCAAGGCTGTTTCCCTGTCAGGTTCTGTGCTCTGATTGGTTAATTTAAATTAATGTTAGTCTGGACCACTTTGTGACACCCTTCACCTAACTATATACTGTATACATTACATTTAAATGTTTAAAACAGACAGCCCCTGCTGTGTTGTATAAAAATGGTCTTTCATGAAAATGTTCAATGTAATGTAATTTTCAACATTTTGGCAGTGTTAGAATACAAGCAACTGATTTTCTGTGGAGCCAATTTACAATCATGTAATTGCCGTATAGGGTGTGCCAAAACTGTGAACATCATTATTGTGGGTTTCAGATGAATATTAACAAGCTTTAATCAATATATAAATGGTGCCTTTCTTGAGTAGCTGTGCTACAAAAACCAAAGTAAATGTGTCATGAGTTTAACTGTGCTTCACTTAATTTAAGGATGGTTTGGGGAAACTGGTGTGCTCATATGGTCTCTGTGGGCCAACTGATAATCCTTACCCTCATATCCGCAGCACACATGCTAGAACACACATGGCCACTTACACTGCCAAATAACACGTATTACCTCATATCTGATTTCATATGGCAAACTCCCTATGATGTTCAACACTCAGTACTTATACAGTAGTGTGCCAATTAGAGTTTGTGGTTTAATTTGGTTAGGAATCCCCCCATTGCATGCTGATGTAACATTAACACCAACATCTGGTCAGATATACAAATGTAATTTTAGTTTATTTTTTCATTTTCATAGTTTTATTGCATTTATTGTGGTTATGTTCTATTTAAATGTGTGTGTATGACCTTACATTACATTACACATGTTGCAGCAGTAAATGATAATGATTTTATACAAGGCTCATATATATTATCATACAGATTACGTATGCATTTTCTGTGGTATTGTTGGTTGAAAGCCAAAGACAAACTTCTACATGCATAGACAATAGAGCATTTGTATTATATTTGGTTATATTTTTATTCGTAAAACACTTTCTTCTACTTTGTGTGTTAACTTCAGCTTAACTTGAAAATACCAAATCCAAAGCAATTTAATCATCATTTTCCTTAAGCCTATGCATATACCCCTTTGCAGGTTGGACTTTGGTACTGACACCCGAAGTTCATGGGTAAAAAGACTTATCTTATTGTTATTCTATAAGCAACATCCTTGTTCCTTCAACCAACCAATTCTTGGCTCAGACATCCTCTGCCCCTACAGCCAATGGACAGCACAAATCACACCTCACATGCGCACACACACATTCATCCACACGCGCGAGTGCACATTAAGGTTTCCCTCACTTCACTTACATTAATTTCCTCAAGATTAAGTTTACTTTGAGCCACAACTCCTACTTGCCCTACCATAACCGTCTCTGTAAAGGTAAATCAGTATGACTTTATGAATTTAATTCTGTTGCCAAAACCACAAATAATACAAGTACACGTACACACAATTACATATTGCTGCTAGGGCACCAGTTGCTGTGGTAACAGTGCATCTCTTCCTTTGGCCCTGACTGAACCTCACACCAGAGTAAAACCTATGTCTATCTTCACTGATCTGGAAGTGTTACAGAGAACGGTGATGACATCTAAAATAAGGATGGCACCTCTTACCTGCTGTACAGCAGGGCAAACATGCCATCTTGCACATTTGATGGACATTAATTAAAAGAAGAAAGAGCAAGCAATATACTTTACTCCAAATATTTTGCAGCACTGAATAGTTGTACCACACAGGCCTTTGTGGACTTTATTCACTTGTCTCCATCCTATTTATCAGGTATGGTGGATTAAATGCAAAACTTCATGTCCTATGGGTGTGGTCTCCTAAGCTCCAACTTTGTTCTAATTGCAAATTTACAAACTAATTTCAACGTATTTACTGTACTGTATAGACTTTATTTGAAACTTCATTGTGCTGGTAAATTTATATTCATTTAGTGATTAAAAAATATCTGCCAATTCAGTAGTTTTTGGGAATGTTTGCAGTTATTACTTTTAAATATTTAAACCAATTAAAGTAAGGCACTAAATCTAATTTGAGGATTCCATCTTGAAACTGTCCTGAATGAATCCTCTGTTCTTAATGTGGTCCATAAAGCTCTGTAATGCACATTTCGCCTCCCCTTTTCCATCTTTTGTGACATTGTCCTGACGTCTATACAACTAAAGTGTCCGACTGCCCTCTGTGTGACCCTCCAGTGCCACTCTGTATGGCTCATAAACCTTCAAGCCTCTCACCCCCCACTTCAAGTACTATCATACACCCAACATCACCATGGGTGCACCAATGGCCATGGACTCTCCAGCACAACTGAGTGACAAAACTCAATTACATGTCCCATTTATCTCTGCTGGGGCCGCCTAGGCCCGTGGCTCCAGTGTAAATCTCTGGTCCTAGTCAATAATCTATTCTCCAACTCGTCCAAGGGCCCTCCATTGTCAGACATCCTTTTGGCAGAGGATAGATGAATGCGAGGGCCAGAATAGAAACGGGAGAGAGTGAAGTGGCAGGAGGGGATGGGACTTATGAACCAGAGGCCATCCATCTAGCCAGTGACTTCTGGTCACAGTTCATTATGGGCTATAATGCACCAGTTTTGCACACAAGCAGTGCCAAGCCTTGCATTGCTTTGGTAAAGTTCAAATTAGGAGCCCTTTTCTGGCATCATATACAACAGGGAAAATAGGTGCTGAACATGTCACTGTTTTTCTCAGTAAATATATTTGTAATGGACCTACCGACTTGAAATTTACACCAGTTGTTGGTAATATCTCCAATAACCCACACATAGAAAAATGTCAAAACAGGTTAGTCAATAGATCACATTATGGATATTAAGGTGAATAACACAGGGAATAAGTGTTGAACACCAGAAAAAAGGGAGGTACAAAAAGGTATAGAAAGCTAAGCAAATAACTGAAATCTGTTAATGTAATTAATTTATAGGCCTTTTTATATGTAAATATGTATATATATGGTAAATGGAGGGAATTTATAAAGAGCTTTTCTAGTCATACTGACAACTCAAAGTGCTTTACACTAGAGCCACATTCACCCATTGCACTTACAAACACACGTACTTGGGGTGTTTGCAACATTTGATGTGAATTTCATATCAATGAAGTCAATAGAGATAGATATACATGATAGAGATAATTTACTGAGTAAAATGTTGACACGTTCAAATTTTGTTTTGCCCTGCTCTCTATAAAACTCGTCTAATAAGTCAGGAATAAGGTATGTAACATTGAGGGCTACTTTGATGATTACATTTTTTTTTTATTTTTTTTTTTATTATTTACACTTTAATGTCCGTTAAATACACTTACATAATTCCATTACATGAAATGCTTTAAATGACAAGCTTAATATGCAGTGTGTAAAAAGAAAAGTGACATAAGTCCTTATTACTCACTCTTAGGATGAGTACAATAGCTATTTTTCCATGACATTTTTAAGCACATTTAACGTGAACTTGTGAACTTTCACTGAAGAGGAAATGTGTATCAGAGGACTTTGAGAAAGAATGTGCAGATAATGTAGGTCAACATGGCCTTATACGGGAGGAAAGAAAGACTTGTTTAATATTGTTTTAAATTGGCTATGTAGCCATGATTCTTCCAAATAAATGAGTATTAATCAAGACAGAAACTGATGTATGCAACATCAGAGCATTTTTGGATTTTGATCTTCAAGGAAAGGTAAAATGAAAGATTGCATTTTTAAGATGTTACAATGAAACTGTCATGATTCAGTTTGTAGAAGGACTCAAATGTAGATGCAGGCAGAGGTGGAGGTGAATACTTTAATAAATAAAAGGATAACTTACAATATGGTGTTGTACTCGGAGAATGGACACAGGAAACAGATTAGGCATGGAGCAGGCAATCAGAGCAACAGGAAACATGTAGGCAACAGATGGCAGAAATGCAGGTAAATAGACAATCCAGTAGTGTGTAAACAAAACCAGGGAGTTTCGATGCAGAGACAGGGTGGAGGAATTATCAATGAACCAGAGGAGCTAGTCAGGCAAAATGAGGTGCAGCTGTGGCAGAGGTAGTGAAGAACAACAGAAGGAAAGTGGCTAATTAACACAGATGAGCTGAGCAAAAACATAAGAAACCCAAGAAAGAATCTAACAGAAATAATACAAAATGTACATAAGATGAACTAAGAACCTAATCTACAATGAATTAACTAAAATAGCGGCAACTAGATAACTTAACAGAGAAGAAACAGAGATCATAAACAAACTAAAACACCTAACACAGGTGCATCATGACCAAAACACAGCAATAGCAAAACACCTTTTCATTTGTATTTTCCTTTTTTCTCTTTTCAATTAACATCTTAAAAGGTGTAACAAGTATATAAAATATTGCTAAAACCACGGCTAATGACTAAGACACTGCCATTGAACACAGCAATTAACATGACTGTCAGAAAGTACACGTGAGAATGCAAAAGCAACAAACATGAAGTCAATGATAACCAACAGCACTATTGAATGTCAAACTAAAGATGTCACTTTAGATAGATAATTACAGCTGATATAGCTGTGTTGGCTGCTGTTGTGCTCTCCCACAAACTCTAGGCAAAGCGATCTAATTAAATGATGAGAGGGCATATTCATCCTGTTGTCTGAGAGTCCACTAGTGATGGATAGGATAATGAGTTTCCTGAAGAGCAGCAGACTGGGATAATGAGTTTTATCCAGGAGAGGCTCACGGAGTGCTCAAGGAGGGCTGCAGCATCCCAAGCTAGGTGACAAACAACCCAAGACATTTTGTTGAGTGTGGTGCTATAGAGGAAATGGCATCGTAACCGTTGGCCAGTGCAGCCCATTATTTAGTGTGACTGCTGTTAGGAATGAAAACTGTCAGACATGTTGGCATAGCAATCTCTGAGGGTGATAATTCTGCATGATGGGGAGGCTGGCCTTTGGTATCAGGCACAGACAGATTAAAAGATGGGTCATTCTCAATGTGTCCTTAGTACTCAGAAGCCCAAGTCTGTTTTTCTTGTCACAGCTCATCACACCAGAATGCAGGTGTCCCTTTTCATGAAAATAAATTGAATGTTTCAAGGTTATAGTATCCTGGTGAAGCAAGCAACTGGTAAAAAAATAAAGATATACATTGTATATTGACCTACAATGCCTTGAAAAAGCATTTATACCCCTTTTTTCATATTTTTCAGCAACCATTATTCTTCAATGTATTTTAATGGAATGCATGTTGCAAACCAACAGGAAGTAGTGCACTATTGTCCCACCTTTATTTGCTATTACAGCTGAAAGTCTTTTTAGGTACACTATATTGCCAAACGTATTTGTCTGTCTACATTTACATGTACTTTAAATGAACTTTTTTTTGATAGACCTTGGTCAAATTTGCTAGAGAGCATCAGTTAGCATACAGTTTCTAGTCTGGCCACAATTTCTCCTTTGGAAATAGGTCTAGACTTTGACCGGGCCACTTGAACACATGAATAAACTTTGATCTAAACCATTTCATTGCTGCTCTGCCTGTAAGTGTAGGAAGCTGAATCTCAGCTAAAGTCTCTTTAACAGCTTCTAAAACGTTTTCTTCCTGGATTTGCCCTTAATTGTTTAATTGCTCTATCCATCTTCGATTGAAGATCTGCATTTTTCTTTACAAACTCAAATATTTACTGTATAAACTTCTGGCACCTGTGAACAAGTATTTCAGCCCAGGTTTATGTGACAACATTGCACAATTCCACTACATTTCTTGGTTTTGCCTCGGAAACAGCCTTTTTTGTGTCATCCCACAAGTCTTCAATTAAGGTCCAGTGGATTTTGCTGGCTACTCTATAACTTTGATGCACTCTCGAAGCAAGAGGCTGCTGGCTTACTGGTATGTTTGGGGTCCTTGTCTTGTTGAAACATTTCAATAGCATTTAGTAGGAGGAACATATTCATCACATGATGCTTCCATACTTCACTGTCTTCAGAGTGTAATGTGGCTTCAATTCAGTGTTTGGGGGGCATCTGACAAACTGTCTGCCGGCTTTGGACCCAAAAAGAACAATCTTATTTTCATCAGTCAGCAAAATGTTTTTCTAGTTCTCTTTAGGTCAGTTAATGTGTTCTTTGGCAAATTCTGGCCATTCTTCGATCCATTTGAACAGTAGCCTTTCATTTTATTCACGTCTCTCTGGTTTTGCTTTCCATTTTAAATTACTGTAGATCATTTTAGCTGAGCAGCATTTTCGCCACTTCTTTATACGTCTTCCTCTCTCCACTAAACATCTTAATCAAAGTACACTGTTCTTCTACACAATGCCTGGAACAACCCATTTTTGTCAGGTTTTCAGAGAGAAATGCATGTATGTCTGCTGGTGCCATCCTTAAATAAGGGCTGACAGCGGTTTCTTCACAGAATTTATGACCCTAGTAACTGAACTCCACACTGAACTCACCTCTTTTATTCAATTTGTCAATTATACAGACTCAGGAGCATGCAAATAATGAATGTTGGTTGTGTTGGTTTTCAATGACTACTACACCTACTAGTAAATTATTTGCCATCTGGTAAAGTGATCACTTAAAACAGTGATTTATCTGGTTAGTCTAGCTGGACTGCTAATATTTTAAACTGTTTGCAAATAAGCTCACACTGTTTGTTGTATGAGCTAAATCACATAAAATCCAAATAAAATACATTGAAAGTTTTGGTTCTCACATGACAAAAAGTTAACCAAATGTTTGTGGTACTCTACCTCATCAAGCATGTGAAATGTAAACAAATGAGTCTGAGTGGAGCTTGGTGAGTGAGCTTTATAAACACTGTGACTGACTATTTCTGACACAAAAACAACACTGACAATATGAGTCCTGAAATAAATCAAAATACAGATTTGATTTTTTTTTTTTCATTTTTTACTATTGCAGATGCTTAATTAAAAGGGGCTTGGTTTCTTAACCAGTCCTGTTTCACTGCTGTGTTTTAATGCACTTCTTTCTTCATTGTTATTCTTCTGCCTAGTGTCTTTTTCTGCTGCAGCTGGCTGAACAAGTTTTGGATGCCAACTGTTTGGACTTTGTCACAAGCACTGCAGACTTGATGTATGCTGCCTCAGGCATTTCAGCAAGACAGGGTGAGGCAAAGCTGAGCATATCTTTTACAGTGGTCATAAAGGCACAATGAAGACACTTTTTAATGCAGCTCTATGTCAGCTGGCAGCTGCTGCTCGTTCCATTGGGCACAAGTTACGGAGAGACACAATAAACAACAGCAAGAGAAACAGAGTATGCATTTGTAGTTCTCGGTTTGTGGGAGCTCTTGTGTGCATAAGTATGTACAGGTCCTTCTCAAAATATTAGCATATTGTGATAAAGTTCATTATTTTCCATAATGTCATGATGAAAATTTAACATTCATATATTTTAGATTCATTGCACACTAACTGAAATATTTCA
>JAHUTJ010002983.1:0-10540 GCA_036250325.1 Characodon lateralis | reverse complement strand
AATCCCCAACAGTGTCACCAGCAAAGCACCCCCACACCATCACACCTCCTCCTCCATGCTTCACGGTGGGAACCAGGCATGTAGAGTCCATCCGTTCACCTCTTCTGTGCCGCACAAAGACACGGTGAAGCTACAATATTCATAGTCTTGAAAATAAAGACAACTCTTTGAATGAGAAGGTGTGTCCAAACTTTTGGTCTGTACTGTACATCTGACAAAAACTGCGTAGTAGGAGATGTAGTGTATCCTTTAATATTTGGACTCTTTGTTCTGCTAAGACAAAAACATTTCAAAGTGAATGTGTTCGTATGTCTTTCTGACCTGGTATAAAAAGAAAATTCCAGCATTTTTAAAACAGAGTTAGTTTCTAATAAAAAAAGTATTAAAGTATTTGGCTGAAAAGAACAGTAATATAAGCTGACACCTTATGCCTGAAAAAATAAGCAGTCTATGATGGAAAGCCAGCAGGTATTAATGTCTAATAGAACCACCTGACTCCCGCTGTTAAATGGGATTCAGATGCTGACGTCATTTCAGTCACATCTGTTACATCCATCCAAATGTGGAGGCTGAAACAATATCATCTGGCTGGGGGCTGGGCAAAGGTCTTGCTTTCGGACAGCTAGGCAGATTAGTGCGTTTTCTGGAAATAATGACTTTCTGCTAACAATGTAATCTGCCCATCCCAACGCTGGGGAAAGCTTTGTGTTTCACAATCCAGTGAACAGACTGGTGGATTGTCCGCAGCCGTGACAGAAAGCAGATCATATCCATGCTCTGCCACCAGGGAGACACAGTGGAAGTCAGGCGTATTAACTGAATCCTCATATTAACAGAAAAGTAACGGGGATTCATTAGGCACAAGATACAGTCATGGACACAAGCTTGTTTGTTCCCTGAGTTACAAATACAGGACACCAATAAGACACCTGCAGTAAAAGTGTGTACAAAGTGTCTGCTTAAATGGCAAATAAATAACACCCACTGAACCCCAGCTTGAAGATAACACACTACCTGAGGAGAAGTGTAAGTGCCTAACCCAGGAGGAAGGCCTGGGAGCAGGACAGCAGGAGAGCTCAATTGGTATTCTTGCTTGAGCTGCATTCCCGAAGGCCAGCACACATAAATAATATGATAATGGTGTATTTCCATTGCTGCTGAAGTGAGCAGTAGTGGCACAGGAACAAAGTAGTGCTCTATGAGAGTGACCTGAGGTGAGATGAGATGATCGACAGCAGTATGGGTGTGTGTGTGGGTGAAGGAGAGAAGAGGGAGGGAGGGATTCAAGGGGTTATTACGTTTATCACCAATTGGAAGCTGCGAGTGTTGACAAGTTTAATCAAACTATGTTGAGTATGACAAGTACAAATTGGGACTGTACAAACAATATACCCAAACATAGCTGACAGGAGTCTGTGTTTCTGCTGAAAGCAGAGTGTTGTAACCAATCCTTTACCCAAGATGTTCTTTGTGTGCAAAAAATAAAAGAAAGTGCCTGGATCCCTTGTTTAAGGAGCTGTTTTGACCCAATCTTTCAAAACAAACTTCGCTGCTGGCAGACAGGCTAAAGGAGCAGGAACCTCAAATTTAACAATGCTTAGAAGGAAAATACAGATTTGGTAATTTCTCAAGCAGCAGCTGCACAAAGAGGTGTCTTTGTCCTGAAATCAACACTAAAGAATATTTGATGGAGCAGCTACAGCTGCATATTGACATCCATACAGCAGATTTCTGTTTTAATAGCTTTTTATCTCTTTGAACTAACTGTACAGTAAAGGTGATAATAATGTTAGCAAGGTACAGTGCTGTGAAAAACGGTTTATGCCAGATTTATTTTTGACTGTTTTGTCACACTTAAATGATTCAGATCATCACACAAATTATGATATCACACAATGAAAGCATGAATAATTCCACAAGAACTGTTTCGATATAAATTATATTTTTAAAGTGACGAGTGAATTTGTTTCCTCTTGGGTTTCTTTAGATCAGGGGTATTTGGGATCTTTTAGCCTACTTCATGTTGTCTGACAGGTTCCATTTAAGTGTTTTAGTGATTGTACAGGTGTGCCAGGAATCAGGTGTGTGTGGATGATGAAATCGGACTAAACAAATGGTTAATCACAGTCAATTGGTAAACAGTGGAGCCAATTATGTTTGCATACAGAGTCAGATTGGTTTGGATAGTTTTATTCTCCTAATAGACAAAAGTCTGATTATCTGAAGCATTTAAGTGGGACAAAACAGCAAGAAAAGAAAAAATATAAAGGGACAAAAACTTTTTAACAGCATTGTATGCACTGCTTCTTTTGTATAGTTTTAATTTCCCTGTCTTTCTGTATCCCTCATTCCTTTCGCTTTCATATCTTCCCATCTCCTTTTCATATGTCAAGTTTGTAATATTTCCCCCACAATATTCTCCATTGTGTCAGGAGAAGAATTTTTTTTACAATTATCTTAGCAACACTAATCTCATTTCATCATTTTCAGAGAATCCTATAACATTTGTTTTGAATTTTTGCTATGATAAATCATGCTACATCTTCCTACTTATATGAATCCAGATAATGTACACAATAGAGCTTGGATAGGGTGGAGTTCTGATTCTAATGCAGCTGTGTACTCCAGCTGGCATATTTCTCCCCACCAACACTCACCACAACACATCTTTATGACAGCTGACACAGCGTTATCTGCAATACACTGTGATCACTCAAAGTGTTTACAGGTCTTCAGAGGCTTGTCCCTTACCAGCATTTCAATGTTGAATAGATACTTCTCCTTGTGAACATATCGATATCCATCTTCCGCCCCCCAAGGATATTGATATGTTTATGTGTACGAGCTCCAATGAGCTTTTCCAAAATCCTTCAAGTCAGCTCCTGATAATGGTTCACCACTTTTATACTGTTTTATACTGGGATATTAAACAATGATGTATAACATAATTTATTCGCATTTGGTACGACAGGTGAAGTAGGTTTAATAAATTTAATAATTTTGTTAAATTATGATTTGAGTTTTATTTTTTTAACTAAAGCATATGTTGTGTCAAAATTACATCCTTATTAGTTTTTTCTACATTTATAAATACAAAACAACTTTTGACACTTATTGTGTTTGAAGAGAAGAATTAAATGCAAGTAAGCAAACAGCAAAAACCCTTTAAAAAAAAACTACAAAAAAAAAACTACAAAAAAACCCCAACACTTATTACACTAGAATTGAGCTTCAAATGACAGGATTAAGTTTGACAGGGTACAAACCAGGGAGCTTTGATATAGAGAAGAGATAATCGCTATGTCCAAATACAGGGGCTGCATCCTTCGAAGGTCTGGTCTACGTAGTCCAGGTCCTTCGATAGCCGCAAAAACCGTGAAGGCCGGAAGTGATTGGCTGTGAATTTGGACGATCTGGCCTTCACCAGCTGGTCCCGCCCTTACCTTAGCTAACTACTGTCACCTACAAACTGCGACAGCGTGAATCATAAAAATTGAGCTTAACCCCGCTGTATATTATTTTTATAATGATTTTTATTTACCCCTCTTGATATATTCCTGATGGCTTATAAGTATGGAGGACCACAGTCCTGCCATAATTAAGAATATATACAGAAATAAAGAAATGCTCAACAACTAAATTAGCATACGCATAATTACACAAAAATACAGTAAATAAATAAATGTAGGCAGTAATTAAATATTTCAATGAGACAAAAATGTATATATCTATATATTAGCTCTTTCATTTAATTACCTTTGTAATGATTAACCTATTTTTTTTAATATCCATTACAATTTTCAACTTTATTTATTAATAAATTATTTTTAAATGTATTATGTGTATGTTTTAGTATTTTCTGTCTGTTTTATTTTTTCTTTGTATTTTTTTCCTTTGAATTTTTTACTTTTTTTGTTCAGTGTTATTTAATTATAACCTGTGCTTTTTACATTTCTATATGCATTTCTGCCTCATTATGCAAATGAGGAGGGCCACTAAAATGTTAAAAATAACATTTTCAATAAAGTGTTTTGATTATGACAAAGATTATTCAATTCATAGGTAAAACTTTTAACAGTTAAACAAGTGCAATATATCAAACTTTATTCACAGCTTTTCTCTCTCCTCCAGCCATTGGTACTTCCGTTACAACAATCTGCTTCGACCCGCAATGAATCATGGGATAGGGTGGGCCATGAAGGATGCATCGGACCCATCCTTCAAATCTGGGGAAAAGAAGGACACATTCGTCGGCCACATTTGGAGGAGCCTTCGAATTAGCCTCTAATAGGCCTAAAGAGCCAACTTCAAAGGAGGCAGCCCCTGAATTTGGACACAACCAAAGACTGACACTCAGCAGGTGATACAGGTGATTGGCAAATTAGAACGAGGAAACATAGATTGCAAAGCTAATTGAGAAACAAACTAGCTAACAGATTATAGAATAACAGTGTTACAGAAAATGAAACAAGAGCAAACTACCAACCCAGGTTGATACCAAGGAAGACAAACTGGAAGGAAACCACACAAACAAGACAAAATAAAAAAAAAATACACTGTCATTTGTTTTTTGTTCTTCAAACATTTAGTAAAAGAAAAAAAAAAAGTAGCAGAAGTTTTTCTGGTTTTAGGGAATATGTACAGGTCTTTATGCATGTTAAAATGTGAATTGGGGTTGTACAACAAAAATAAACCTTTAAATATTTGTGATTTTATGAATCAGACAAATCTTTAAATGCAAAAACCATAATGACATGTTATTGGTTTGGAAAAATATACATAAAAAAGAAAGGTTCGGATGCAAAACTTGACTAATCCAACTCAAAACAAACTGACTGCAAGAAAGGAATACAGGCAGGAAACATGAGGATCTGACAGAGCACAGGTGTAAAAAGCTGGAACCGAGAACAACTGAGGATCCATCATTTTTTTTACACACCTAATCTTTGCAGAGTCACAGGGGGCCTATATCTAGTGATCAACGGGGAATATAGGGTATGGCCTGGATGGATACGCAATCTGTTTCAGCGAAACATAGAGAGACCTGACAAATGAATGCATTTGCACACAAACCTAAGAGCTATCTAAAGTGTTCAATCAATCCAAAACGCATTTTTTAAAATTGTGGCAGGAAGATGTACCCGGAAAGAACCTACACACGTGCAGGGAAACCATGCAAACTCCTTGCAGAAAGGCCATGAAGATACATAAAGCAAATACCATTTATGGGTACAATAAAGGCAATTTTCTTTTTCCTGAAATCAACACTGAAGAATATTTGATGGAGCAGCTACAGCTGCATATTGACATCCATACAGCAGATTTCTGTTTTAATAGCTTTTTATCTCTTTGAACTAACTGTATAGTAAAGGTGATAATAATGTTAGCAAGGTACAGTGCTGTGAAAAACGGTTTATGCCAGATTTATTTTTGACTGTTTTGTCACACTTAAATGATTCAGATCATCACACAAATTATGATATCACACTATGAAAACATGAATAATTCCACAAGAACTGCTTCGATATTAATTATATTTTTTAAAGTGACGAGTGAATTTGTTTCCCACCCTATCTTGGGTTTCTTTAGATCAGGGGTATTTGGGATCTTTTAGCCTACTTCATGTTGTCTGACAGGTTCCATTTAAGTGTTTTAGTGATTGTACAGGTGTGCCAGGAATCAGGTGTGTGTGTGGATGATGAAATCGGACTAAATAAATGGTAAATCACAGTTAATTGGTAAACAGTGGAGCCAATTATATTTGCATACAGAGTCAGATTGGTTTGGATAATTTTATTCTCCTAATTGATGAAAGTCTGATTATCTGAAGCATTTAAGTGGGACAAAACAGCAAGAAAAGAAAAAATATAAAGGGACAAAAACTTTTTAACAGCATTGTATGCACTGCTTCTTTTGTATAGAGTTTTAATTTCCCTGTCTTTCTGTATACCTCATTCCTCTCGCTTTCATATCTTCCCATCTCCTTTTCATATGTCAAATTTGTAATACTTCCCCCACAATATTCTCCATTGTGTCAAGAGAAGAATTTTTTTTACAATTATCTTAGCAACACTAATCTCATTTCATCATTTTCAGAGAATCCTATAACATTTGTTTTGAATTTTGCTATGATAAATCATGCTACATCTTCCTACTTCCTAATTTAAATATGTCAAGGCACCTAACTTCTAGGTGAAAAAAAACATCATGCATGGAGGGAACATGCAAACAGAAAGGTCCTGGTTCGATTCAAAATCAGGACCTTCTTGGCATAAGGCAATGGTGCTATCAAATGTGCCAAAATGCAGCATCAGGAAATGACTACAAATGTAATAAAATTACACATTGTGCAGTGGTTAGTGCTGATGCCTTACTGGGTTCACACTGTGCGATTATTGACCATCTTTAACAAAATCCTTTGTAAAATATTTGTTAGAAAATCTCTGTTCTTTGGTTGTTTCTAGTGATTATTCCACCCAAATCTGATGTACTCTTCTGACCAGACAACCTACGACGAATATCAAATAGTATCAGAAATTCTGTTGTGCCGTGTGACTCCTGCTGCAAGAGACATCTGTCATCTTGAAAAGAGACAATTTAAAACACAGTAAGGATCGACAATAAACCACTGATCTTATTTGCATGAAAACAAAAAAAAAAAAATGACTTAAAATTGCCTTTCTTGTGAGATTTGTTGACATTGTGTATGTGAGATTTTGGAGTAATCTGGAATTATGTGCACTATAGTATTGTAAATAGACATTCTATAAAATTGTCACAGTTTATTCCAACCAAGGCTATCACTAGTCCTAATAATCTGCATCATGTTCAAACCTTTATAAATCAACAGCTGTTTCCATTTGTATTACTCGTTGGACTATTGCAAAAGAAACCTGCAGTGTTTATTTTGCCGAAGAGGTGGCCCAAAGATCTGAAAGCTTTCGCCGTGTGTCATAAACAGTCATGGGGAGCTAAGCTGGTGAAGAGTCTGTCAGAGTTTATTTCTGCCTGCGGTGAGGGTACACTTCCCTTGATTGAAGTCTCCCTGCAGGCTTTATTTTCAGACAACCCCAAAAGTAAAGGACTTTATCTCCCAGCAACAAAAGAGAAACTGATTTTTTTTCCCACCTCTGAAACCACCATGAAATTCAAGCATGTAGAGGCACTGATCTTCTTCTGTGAAAGAAATCTAGTTCTCATATGGATTAAATATAAATCCATATATATGTATCAGGCTGCATGGTGGCGCAGTTGCTAGCACTGTTGCCTTGCAACAAGAAGGTCCTGGGATTGATTCCCAGCTGGGGGTCTTTCTGCATGGAGTTTGCATGTTCTCCCCGTGCATGCGTGGGTTCTCACCGGGTATTCTGGCTTCCTCCCACAGTCCAAAGACATGCCTGTTAGGTTAATTGGTGACTCTAAATTGCCCTTAGGTGTATGACTGAGTGTGTGCATGGTTGTTTGTGTGTTGCCCTGCGATGGACTGGTGACCTGTCCAGGGTGTACCCTGCCTCTTGCCCATAGACTGCTGGAGATAGGTACCAGCTCCTCCGCGACCCACTATGGAATAAGCGGTAGAAAATGACTGACTGACTGGTATATATATATGTGTGTGTGTGTGTTATGCACCATCGGATGCTGTTAGATGTTCATTAATTGAGATTTTTATCTCCACACAGCAGAAAATGACCATAATTAGCATCAGTTCTGGTGTACCAGTGTTTTTAGTCATGACCAACACTGAGAAGTCTGACTTTGAAAACTTACATCTCAATCTTTTGCTCTTTTTAGGCATGAACGGACAAGACTTTGCAACTGGAGAACAAATGACAGTATTATTAACATTTTTTCATATGAGATACGCCATATGATGTTATCTACTTTAATTAATTTCTTTATTCTCTGGTTCTCATCTTTTTCTCTGGCTATCATCTGTCAAATATTCTTAAACCTGTTCTCAATACACTGTTGTGTTGCTATTGAATTAACAAGAATGACGTATTTACAACTCTTCTATAACAATAGTTTGAGTTGTAAGATGAAAAGCATGGATATTATTTTTTAATAAACATCATAGGTAAGTTTTTCTATCATGTGTTAACTGAGCAGGTCTAAGCTATTTACTGATATGACTGCTGACACATTTCTAATCCTTTCACGTAAATAGGCATCCTTTTTTTTGACAGCTGTGTCGATAAGCGGTTCTGTTCTCTCAAAGTATGTAAACCTTCACTCATTAACTCTCTGGCAGGTATTTTCTGCCGCAAAGGAGGTGGTGAAATGTTTCAACTCGTAAGGTTTTAGCTAAAAAAAAGGCTGGATTTTAGTTTGTGGTTTATGCAACAAATACTTCTCCTTTGGAGCAATAATGATGTTGTATAGAATCTTGGTTTAGGTTCTCTTCAAAAGAAAATGTTAGGTCCTATTTTCCTGGTTAATTAGGTCTTTTAACATAATGTATTACTTTTAACACCTGACAGTTTTATAATTTTTTTAAATGTACACGCATGTATACAAACAAAGGATTTCTCGTGGCTGAAGAAGTGCCACATCCTGTATGGTTTTTACTCTTGCCAAAATGTTACAATATACTGTACGTAGGTCTTCAATTTGTTCTGTATTTTAACCATTTAGCCAAAAGGGGTTTAGAATACCCTAAAAACTTAATTTAAACAACTTGGAAGAAAACTTGAGCATGGGCAACATTTATTCTTACTTAAGCTGGATTCTGATGAGAGGACACATCCTTTAGCCCAGTGGTTCCCAACATTTTGCCTGAGAGCCCCCCTTCCTACCACTGACCGACCTGCACCACCTCCTTGCTGCCTAGTCCACCCACTCAATCACATGTGTATGCACTATGGGTACATTAATAAAATGCTGATGTGCAGGCTAATAAGAAAGCCTCCTAATGTATCATTGTTATTTCTTCAAAGGTAGGAACCTTAAAACTTAAAACTAACGACAAACCTTAAGCAGCCATCCCTGTGTCCAGGGGTGATTTATCATGGTTTAGCTGCTGACACAGGCCTGTTTTTATTTTTAAAATGACCTGAATTCTCTGACACTGTACTGGATGACAAAATTGCCTGGAATTGGAGCTCACCACTTTGTCATCTGACAATGCAAAGCTATTTGTTTGTCACCATCTTACTGTAAATTTGTCTTTAACACTAATACAGACTAAATGAAAGGAAGGTTTCTCACAGCTGAGTTTTGTATAGCAGAAAAGATTAGTAAAACAGGAATTAATTGCCTAATCAATTGATTAATTTCCCAAACTGTGATGCAAATCTGACAGGGAAGATGTCAAAGGTGTTTCCAGTTTACTTGCCACTCATTTGACAGCAAAGGGTAGATGTTGCACACCTATAAGTACAGAATCCACACGATCTTCCTGTTACACTCACTCCAAAGCACACCACTGGCTTTGTAATTTACCCTGTTTCTGCTCTAATGATGCCTTTCTAAAGATTTACTGGTTATATATAATGATTGAGTATCTACATGTTGGTCTTAGTGTGAATATAGTTTTATGCCAGCCAGGAATGTCATTTGAAGTAGTTATTACTGTGTAGTTGTATTTATTATGTTTTTATCATTCTATAAATCCACTATAAAAATTCAGGTACGTGCGAAAATGCAATGTTCAATGTTAATAAAGTTTCATACATACATCTCAAAAAACCAGAATATTGTGAAAAAGTTCAACATTTCTGTCACTCATTTCAGTGAAAGTGAAACTCAAATCTATATAATGTAATGTAATGTAATGTAATGAATCTATACAATATCTTTATAGATTCATTACATCCAGTGTGAAATATGCTTTAAAGGACTTTATTTCTTGTAATTTTGATGAATATGGCATACGGATAATGAATGAATAAAAAATGATATTTACCCAATACATGGTTGGGCTTCTTTTCAATATGAAATACTGCATTAATGTGGCATGACATGGAGGCGATTAGCCTCTGACAGTGCTGTGGTGTAACGGAAAGTCCACAATGCTTTTACAGCAGGCTTCAGACTGAATGTGGATTTTTCATTATCTTATCGACATAAGAAGAAATTAAGACTTAAAATATTTCATTCTAGGGACTGCACTGTGGCAAACCTGGTAGCACTGTTGCCTTGCAGCAAGAAGGTCCTGGGTTCAACTCCCAGTCAGAGGTCTTTCTTCATGGAGTTTACATGTTCTCCTCTTGCATGTGTGGGTTCTCCCTAGGTACTCAGGCTTCCTCCCACAGTCCAAAAACATGAGGTTAATTGGTCTTTCTCAATTGTCCTTAGGTGTGAATGGGTGTGCGCATAGTTGTATTTTCCTGTGTTGCCCTGTGATGGACTGGCAACCAGTCCAGGGTGCAGCCCACCTCTCGTCCTTAGAGATATGCACTAGCTCCCCCGCGACCCTGTATGGGGTAGTGGGTGTAATATTTATATATATAGATGCATATATATATATATATATATATATATAGATGTATATATATATATATATATATATATATATATATATATATATAAAGTGTAAAAA
>JAHUTJ010002982.1:0-10545 GCA_036250325.1 Characodon lateralis | reverse complement strand
CAGACCAGCCCGTCTGGCACCAACAACCATGTCACGTTTAAAGTCACTTAAATCACCTTTCTTCCCCATTCTGATGCTCGGTTTGAACTGCAGCAGATTGTCTTGACTATGTCTACATACCTAAATGCATTGAGTTGCTGCCATGTGATTGGCTGATTAGAAATTTGCGTTAATTAGAAGTTTGACAGGTGTACCTAATAAAGTGGCCGGTGAGTGCATATATTGTTTAATCTAGGCAAATTAGGGATGGATTTATGTTTTTATTTCTTAAAGAAAAAAGTCAGCCAAATAAATGACAATGAAACAGTGACAGGAATACTTGAAATAACCTGAAATTCTACTTTCGTTAGGCTTGATCTATTTTCAAGTCATGTAGCTCAACTGTACATGCCAGTATGCTTATAACTGTGATGTCCCGTCTTATCTCAGTTTTGGCTAACACAAATCTACATTTTAACAACTGATGAAAATTAAAAAGATATGTGCAACCATGAAATTCTTAGTTGGTACTATACTGTGTGTAGAAAATTTCACATTTCATTGTATGCAGATAATGTTATGGTTACTCAAGGCAGAACCATAGAGGAACTTTAAGGCAGGTTAACGTTATGACAAAAGTAATTTACTGGCTAAGCAGAGGTTTACAAGTAAATCTATCAAAATCCTTCTTAATGTTCTCAAGAAAAAAAAAACAAAGCCCTGACATTATTGTCCACGGAGAAACACTAGAAGTTATCTCAGAACATAAACACGGAGATCGTTATTCATATTCAAATCTCTAGAACCTGCATAGAAAAAGGTATTTTATGAAATGAACTCTATTTAATTTAATAAACTATGTTTTTTGTATATATTGTAAAACACGCACACATCTAAGATTTTACCTTTTATCCAAAAGAATGGCTTTTTTTCCAGGACCCTTCAAAGCATCAACCACAAATCTGTTCATAAAGAAATCCTATTAGAGTAGCTGGGCACTCAGGCTTCCCAAAATATAAGAAGCACATGAACTTGCTGAACTGTTTTATCTGAATGCTGTGTTTGTCCTGCTGTGAAAACAACCCCAGTCATCTGCTTTGGTTGATTGGTTGATCAGCTCCTAGTGATGTCTCCACCATTCTGGTCTTATTTGGCTCATGCATTTTTGCATTAAAAGCAGAAGATCTCCTATAATATAGAGTAATGTATCTGTTTTCGAAAATTTTAAACCCTTATTAAAAAAATATTCATGATCAAAGATTTCTGTCTTCAGTAGGTGCAGGTTGAGCAGTTTAACCCACAAATAAGATTGACTCTTGCATTACCAAAGTAAGGAAGAAGTTGGATATTCTAAACACATTTAGGCCAATAATAGTCTTGTAATTCTTACTGTGTTGATGATTCACATCTGTTTTCTTTTAAATCTGCAAGTTATTTGATATTGCTGATTCATATCACATTCCTAAATATGTCACATTGGTCATGGTCTGTTTTATGACCGCGGGCAGCCAACACCACATCTGTTCTCCTGTAGATCTTGAGTCTGTGGGAGACTATGGACTGTTTCAGGTAATTTTGCAACTAAACCAAATGTCAAGCCTGCAAAGGGATTGTAAATTTGCAATCAGCCTAATTTCTAGAAAAGTCAGATTGTGTGCAAGAATTTGCAATTAATTCAAACTTTTATTCAGATGAAATTGTCTAAAGGCAACATACAAAGAAGGAAATTGTAAAAATCCTTTTTTTTAACAAATAAATTATAATTTTCAGTTCAATAAAAGCAAAATCTTCCAAACATAAGTGAACAAATAAATGTTTGCATCACCTGTCCTTTAACATCATTTCAGCTGTACCTGAGCAGCTGAGTAGTGAGTTGTATTTCAGAAAGTGAAAAGTTTCCTATTTATTGCCTGATTATTAAGATGTACTAACACTTCTCTCTGGTCAGTATGGAGGTGGACACGTGTGCACCTCCAATCTGTTCTACAATCAAGCCTCTTCTGACAGATAGCTAAGAAGAAAGTTAAAACAAGTAGTGGTTATGCTCTGACTGCTTGGTTGTTTTTAAACTCTAATATCTGTAAGTGGGTGGATTTTGCACTGTTGCAGAACTGTAGTGCTTTTCCTCTCCATGCTCATTTTTCCTCTGCTGCTCACTTGTCTTCTCCAATTTTGGATCCTTGCCTGACCGGACATGAAGCTTTGTCCCAAGACCAACAATATTATAATATTAGTAGAATTTCAAAATGAATGCAGACGAGGCTTCATATGGATAGCATTTATTGTTTAAAAATATGTTGCTCATCTCTAAGGAGTGATTTGTGAAAGTATTTGATTACTGAAAACTGGTTAATTATGACCTAAATAAGCCCAACACCTAGTACTGGAGGCAGTATTTAATTTTTGTTTTCTTCTACTTTCTTTACTTTAAGTTCCGTCAGTTATACATAAATATATGTGGTATCCACAGAAATAGTAGAATCTTGGCTAAACGCTGATATAAGCCATTTCTTCAAACACCATAAACAGTTAAAACTAAAGGCAGTTGAATCAGAAAATAAACAAACTCCGCAAAATGACGAAATCACAAAACACGGTCTTAGCTGTTCACCATACGACTTCTACACACAACCAGCATGTCTGCTGTAAGCAGAGAGCTCACAGATTTCAAAAAATACATTTCTTCACAATCCACCCAGGTTTTCCTCAACCAGCAGCAAAGGAATGCCAGAATTATCACTCCCATTTGAAAAGCATAATTATTAACATAATGATTGTTTAGATAGAATATGTCAATTCTCTATCTGAACAATTCTGTTAGATTTGCGCATGTTATTTTGAGCTCAAACTTCACAAAACCCCTTCGGGCTTAAGAGGTTAAAAGATAAAGATGAATGATGATCAAATCCAGACATTCTTTATACTAATAGTCCAAAATGAACTTTCAAAACATAACTTTTTCTCACCCAACTCCTTCTCATTATACTTTCAAGACTAAGCCTCATTGGAAAGTTTTACTTTTTTCTGTCTTTTGTTGTCCTTTCTAAAAGTATTTCTACAATTTGAAGTTAGTAGAGCCATAATTTAAAATAAATAAACTAGAGGATTCTTGTTACATTTTGTCTTTGTTTTATTACATTTTAGATGTAACCAAGTTAGTTTTTTTTTATGTATATTTAGAAATATAAAAAAAAGAGAGGCTGTTTGGCTTTTGGTAATTAAACTGCTGGTGGTCGGCTTTGGTAGGCCATTTGCGAGATTTTTTGGGCTAAAGAGAAAGAACAACAAAAAAACATGAGAAACATTCCCAAACCCCCAAATGAAAGTATTGTTGCTAAACATCTCCAGACCACACACTTAAAAAGTTTATTGGACTGATTGCCTCTTCTACATGCTCTTTTTGCTATTTTTCTTTTGTTTTCTGGATTGTGTGTCTTAGGTCTGGAGCCAAGAAATGAACAAGTGATTGACCTTTTTCAAGGTCATTTCAGTCTAATAGTAACTTTTGAAAATATTGCTTAATAATTCGGTTTACTGTTTTTTTCAATCATAAACTCTTTAGGGCACACAAACACTGCAGATTTGACCCTTTTCCTACCATATCTTTACTTTTCTCGAAATTGTCTTTACCAAAATTTAGATCTTGTCAAAATTATCCCTTTTTTCCATGCTGGTGGGATCCAAAGGTCTGAAAATATGAGGAGCATATGACCTTCTAAGATGCTGTACTCAATAAACTTTGATCTAAATGCCTGTCAATGCAAATCAAAGTCTTTCTTGAAATCAATAATCGTGTTTCACTATTTTAAAAATAAAAAAGGTCATCGCAAAATTTAAAATCAGTCCTAACTTTAAAAACAATATTTATTATTGTTATTGCCAATATGTCTAAAGTGACAATTTATTTATTTTTTTTGGAACTTCAAGAGATTGTTCTCAGTCAAACAAAATGTCTCAGGAAAAATAGTAGAATCTATTTTTATTGACTGTCTAACTTCACATAGCTGCCACGATATCCATTGATTGGCTGATCAGTCCCCCATGATGTCTCTTCTCCATGCAAGCATCGGAGCTGAATTAAGTCTATCAAATCTAACAAAAAACTAGATTCCTTCAAGAAGGCATTGCCTAACTGGGTCAGAAAGACTTTTTAAATTATGTCTTGTCTCTGCGTTTCAGGCCACGAAAGCTTTTCCTTTCTGTTCTACTGGGATGATTTTGGTGATGAAATCTAAGGCATCCAGGTGGTTTGGGACTTTAAACTCATCTTCCCTTTTTACTTTCCCCTCCTAAAGTTGGTATTAGAGCTCCTTTTTTAGACTTCTGAGAGACTGAACAATTCTTGACAAATCTTATTATTATCTTATTATTAATCAATAATTAATTATTCTTTTGAACTTTCTTCTTTTCCAATAGAACCAACCCCCCACCCCCGAGTTGTTAAAACATAATAAGCCATAGCAAAAACACAAAGAATCTGACCTCAGAGTAAAAATTGTCAACAACATTTCCCACACTTTTATCTGCATGTAAATATGTTTTGAAATACGAGGAAAATTTTACAGCCTATTTCACTTCTTGTACTCATGGTTGTCTGTCATCACCTCCACACACTATTGTTCTTTGAAATGAAGTCAGAAGCATAAAACCAGGGCAGGATGATAAATCAGTCCAACTCAGTATTTATGGAGAGGCGTATCTGCTACAAGCTGAATCTGCTGAATATTTATGCATAAACTTTGCCACATGTGGAGTTTTACAGCACCATATGTAATGGATTACATGACTAAAAATTCAGCGCCTCAAATTGTACATTCATGTGTGACTGCAAAACATTTTCTCACAGGTTCAAGTGAAAACATCAGAAATCTATTTTTCAACCCTGTCTGCAGGGATTTCCTGCTATTGAGTCGCGATTAATGTGGGGATAAAAAGGTTTTACTTGCAGCCAGAGTCAAAAAGGTCATTCCTCAGTGAAAGAGATCCTCTTTTCATTTCTGCAAAAACAGAACAAATAAACTTTGACAACTTTGATCCACTGCTCAACATGCTGTTGTTTAGAAAAAATAAGCAACTTTCACTTGCTTGTTTAAAAAAAACTAAAAACAGCGCTCTCTTTTTGAGTTATTTTAAGATGAGTAGCCATGCTTTCCAAATAACCAGGATTATAAAAGAGTTTAACACCTTTTTGAACTGTCAAATGTCCAAAACTATAAACATTCTAACAAAATTTTGCATCTGCATCAGCAGTTTGCAGCAGTTCTTTTCTATGAAAGAAAGTAGAGATTAAACATTTATTAACAGTAATTTTTTTCTCTGTTTGTATGCCTCTAACTTGATGATTACCCTCCAGAAACTGGTAAGAACTTGAAACTAGAACCACAAAACTAATCTTAAAACCTCTTCCTGAAAATCTATCCCTTAGAAGAAGGGTTTCCAAAGTCCAGTTTGTGAATCAAGTGTGGGGTCTACAGATGCTCTTTAGAAATCAAACAAATCAACAAAAGGGATACTGATAAAATCACAGTATACTGTGGTGTAGAGGTAGAACACAACCCATATAAGGAGGCCCCTATCCTGGATGCAGCCTCCCAGGTTCGAGCCCTGACCCCAGAGACATGTGCTGCATGGCTTCCCCTTCTCTGCATCCCAATTTCTGTCTGCCTACTTTGAAAAAATAACAAAAAATAAACAATGAGTTAAGCATGACTATAAACATAACGGTTTTCACAGTATAATGGTATATCTTCAAAAAGTGATGAAAAAAAAAACATATAAAATGATCTTATTGGTTCTAATTAAATCAAAACAGTAGCAATTACTCATACTTCTGCTAAAGTATAACATGACAATTATTGTAGTTATTAAGTTATTAAATTTTTTTGTAATACTTACATTTTTATTCGTAAATATGAACAACTTTGCCATTCTGCCCTTTAGAAAAATGACACAGGTAAAACAGGCTAATGCTATCTGGATATTTAGTAAGGCTGTCTGCTCAGGTAGCCAGCTGCTCAGCAGATATCAGGCAATTTCTCTGACATCTCAATAAAAAGGATTTGAACTGTCAGAACAGTATGACAAAAGATCTTACAAACAATTTAAAACACTGGTTTACCCTGATACTGTAAACCCACCTTTGCACAAAATTTGTTGATTGTACTTGTGCTAATTGTTTTGGCTTAATTAACATTTCAGTATAAAAAACATTCACCTACTTTGGTTTTAATATTTGTTTTAATTTTTACAAATCATAAAATAACAGTGCAGACCATAGCTCATTGTTTTTTGGCATTTGCACAAACGCAGATCTGTTTAAGTTGATAATACTTGGACAAATTTGGACTAAATGACCTTAAATTAAGTACAGATGACTTTAATCATGTCGGGATCTGGGTTGTGTGTGTGTGTGTGTGTGTGTGTGTGTGTGTGTGTGTGTGTGTGTGTGTGTGTGTGTGTGTGTTTGTATTGTGCTTGCAACATTGTCACAGTGTTTCAGATGGTGCTGGAGTTCTCAGGAGTGCTGAGGGACAGATGCGACTTATTCTGCTGATTGCTTGGAGGAGTACTTTAGCAGGAGGCTGCCACCACTTCGACGCCAGAGTGTTTTACCTTCTGTGGTAACAAGCTCAGCCAATGCTAAGTCTATGCTTTGTCTTTCAATCTGGAATAACTTTGTTTATGTCCCTTCCCAGACTAAGAATCTGAACTTTGGATTTATATCACTGAACAACTGACTTCGTGTCCAGGAGTTTTCTGGGTGATCAAGATTATCTACGTTCTGAGGACTTCGTTTCCTAACTATTGTTCCCGTCTGGATTACAGACCACACTGTCAGTTTCCTGCTTCCTCAATCTCCAGGACCTAAGCATAAGCATACCCTGTCCACCCTCCAACACAAATATCTGCACAAACGAACTAACTCAATTGTCTCCAAGCTCACCCAAGAAGCACCTAAGAAATCAACAGAACAAACTCTGCTACGACAACCTGGATCCCGAATCCCTCTACCCCTGGCGACCTGTCCGCACCTACTTAATAAGCCATTCACTTCTCGATCTGAAATTCTTGTCGTTCGCTCAATTACGTTTGTTGATTGTTTTCACTAGTTCTCTTCCCCTCTCCCCTTACAGTTGCAGTTTCACCCATTTACGTTCCTGATTATTTTGTGGCACAGTAAAATATCATTTCACTCATTCTATTTTCTCCGGAGTGTTCTTCTGTATGTGGGTCAGAGCTATTACGAAAATAATAACAAATCACAGTTTTTCATTAGTGATACCTTCACTTACAAAAATGGAAAGACTTGACATTTTTTGGAATCTACACTCACCGGCCACTTTATTAGGTACGCCTTGCTAGTACCGGGTTGGACCCCCTTTTGCCTTCAGAACTGCCTTAATCCTTTGTGGCATAGATTCAACAAGGTACTGGAAACATTCCTCAGAGTTTGGTCCATATTGACATGACATCCATGATGCGAATCTCCCGTTCCACCACATCCCAAAGGTGCTCTATTGGATTGAGATCTGGTGACTGTGGAGGCCATTTGACTACAGTGAACTCATAGTCATGTTCAAGAAACCAGTCTGAGATGATTTGTGCTTTATGACATGGCACGTTATCCTTCTGGAAGTAACCATTAGAAGATGGGTACACTGTGGTCATAAAGGGATGGACATGGTCAGCAACAATACTCAGGTAGGCTGTGGCGTTGACACGATGCTCAATTGGTACTAAGGGGCCCAAAGTGTGCCAAGAAAATATCCCCCACACCATTACACCACCACCAGCCTGAACCGTTGATACAAGGCAGGATGGATCCATGCTTTCATGTTGTTGATGCCAAACTCTGACCCTACCATCCAAATGTTGCAGCAGAAATCAAGACTTATCAGACCAGACAATGTTTTTCCAATCTTCTATTGTCCAATTTTGGTGAGCCTGTGCAAATTGTAGCCTCAGTTTCCTGTTCTTAGCTGACAGGAGTGGCACCCGGTGTGGTCTTCTGCTGCTGTAGCCCATCCGCCTCAAGNTCAGACCAGACAATGTTTTTCCAATCTTCTATTGTCCAATTTTGGTGAGCCTGTGCAAATTGTAGCCTCAGTTTCCTGTTCTTAGCTGACAGGAGTGGCACCCGGTGTGGTCTTCTGCTTCTGTAGCCCATCCGCCTCAAGGTTTGATGTGTTGTGCGTTCAGAAATCCTCTTCTGCATGCCTTGGTTGTAACGAGTGGTTATTTGAGTTACTGTTGCCTTTCTATCAGCTCGAACCAGTTTGGCCATTCTCCTCTGACCTCTGCCATCAACAAGGCATTTGCGCCCACAGAACTGCCGCTCACTGGATATTTTCTCTTTTTCGGACCATTCTCTTTAAACCCTAGGGATGGTAGTGCGTGAAAATCCCAGTAAATCAGCAGTTCCTGAAATACTCAGACCAGCCCTTCTGGGACCAACAACCATGCCATGCTCAAAGTCACCTTTCTTCCCCATTCTGATGCTCGGTTTGAACTGCAGCAGATCGTCTTGACCATGTCTACATGCCTAAATGCATTGAGTTGCTGCCATGTGATTGGCTGATTAGAAATTTGCATTAACGAGTAGTTGGACAGGTGTACATAATAAAGTGGCCAGTAAGTGTAAACTGAAGTGGGTTCAGTTTAAAAGCAGATGCAAAATACACTAGATGCCAAAAAACATAACAAAAAAATTAAAACAGAAACAGTGGCATTGCCATTTTTTATGTTAGTATTAGTTGATGAGTTGAACAAAAACTTTTGTGTGTCAATTAAAAGTGTAAGGCTATCATCTACATAAAAAGTATATAAAGAAAACCTTTCTTCTGAAATTTTGATTTTTTTTCTTTTTCTTTTAGATAGTAAAATAAGAAAAAAAGTCTTGGAACTTAAACATTTTTCTTTATGCAATTGAATTTTTTTCTTTTTTTTTTATCCTGCAATAGACTGCATAGGAACTCTGTAGTAATGCTTTTATACCCAAGTTGCAGTCTGGGTCATTGTTCTCTTACACTGTTATTCTGGGGACTAGAGAGCAGCATTAAGAAAACTTTTCACGCTCTTGGATTAGAGTAGACCGCTTGATGAATTTTACTTTTCACAGCTCTCCAAATGATAATAATGACTGAAAGACCTGCAGCTCAAGTAGTTTTAGTAACAATAACGCAGTGATAGACCCGGTGATTGCATAACACTGAGAAAAGGACATTGCACAAAAGTAAGAGTTTGCTGTTGGGGCAATTTCAGGACAGAACAGGGAGTGAAAGTAATTGAGCTGAATCTTACTCAATACCCTGTTTTTGTCTGCTCTGATGCTGGGATGTTGCAAAAGGCCTTTTTACTAGAAGACACTCTGACATGTCTTTGGTACAATGGCTCAATTCCAGCAACGTCAGATTTGAGGTGTCTGTAATATTAATGCGCCACAAGGTTTGGGCAAATTGCATTAGCCAGCACCCAGTGATGAAATGACTTGTAACAAATGTTCTGAAAGGTTTTAACAGCATCAGATTTGATGTGTAATTGTGTAAGAGGCAACTGTGGCTCAGTGGGAAGAGTAGTTGTCTTGCAATCGGAAGGTTGTAGGTTTGATTCCAGCTTTCTTCTGCCACATGTTGATGTGCCTCTGGGCAAGGCACTTAACCTCAAGTTGCCTACTAATCTGCGTATCGGAGTATGATTGAGTGAATGTGGCTCTAGTGTAAAGCACTTTCAGTGGTCTGTATGACTGGAAAGTTGCTTTATAAGTTCAGTCCATTTACCATTTACTTTGATTAACAATGACACACTGTATTTTCTGGTTACATAAAAAATAAGATTTAGATTATTAAGTCTTTTTATACTTACTCAGTCTAAGCTCGTTTTGTAAAGCAGACATAAAGCAGATATGATGAAAAAGGAAAAACACACTGTTGTAAAATACAAGTACAAAAATGTGACTGAATAAAATAAGGCCTGACAATTTTAAATCTTTTTTTAAATTCTTTTTTATAGTTTTTATGAAATGATTTATGAAATGATTTTTGATCATTTAATATTTCACAGTTAGTGTATCATTGGTTCTAAAACACTATTTACAAAGTAACATACAAGTTTAAATGGCAATTGCAATGGAGTAAGTTTGGATCTCTTTTGTTATGCTTTTCATTTTTCAACTTTTTCCTTAGATGAAAGTGCAAGATGCAACATGAAAGTAGCGACAGATGTTTAAGTAAACACAAAGGTTCTTCACTTTAGTAACATTTGTACACTGCTCAAAAAAATAAAGGGAACACTTAAACAACACAATATAACTCCAAGTAAATCAAACTTCTGTGAAATCAAACTGTCCACTTAGGAAGCAACACTGATTGACAATCAATTTCACATGTTGTTGTGCAAATGGAATAGACAACAGGGGGAAATCTTTGCCAATTAGCAAGACACACTCAATGAAGGAGTGGTTCTGCAGGTGGGGACCACAGACAACTTCTCAGTACCTATGCTTTCTGGCTGATGTTTTGGTCACTTTTGAATGTTGGTGGTGCTTTCACACTCGTGGTAGCATGAGAC
>JAHUTJ010002981.1:0-10550 GCA_036250325.1 Characodon lateralis | reverse complement strand
TTGCATTGAGAGACCAGCTGACCAAATCCATAATTTGCAAGTTTGGAAGATATGTAAAGTGAGGCTCTGAGAAAAACACAGACAAAAGCAGATGCAGAAGCAGGCAAGAGGGAGGGAGAGAAAACACGTGCGTCCTCCACCGAGAGCAGAGCAAGAGGTGGTTCACTAGGAATAAGCAGAAATGTTTTTCTACCTGACTTAATCAAACTGAAGGCTCTGGTTCAAAGGCAGAGGGCATTTGACTTGTCCATGTGCTATTTTGCAAATTTTAATCCATCTTTTTCAGCAGGAGCTTCTTTCTCAGTCAGTTTCCAGTTTATGGCAGACTTTAGCATTTATGGTTTCTGGATTGTTCTTGAATAACCAATTAAATTCTGAGGTCAACAGTTTGGATCTTTTCCAAGAACACAGCAAGGTTGTAAGACTAAGTAACGTACAATTTTCATGCAGTTGTTCAAAAATGGCTCCAAAAACTCCACAGCTTGTTTACATCCGCAACACTCCTTTAAGGAGTTTCTCAAACTGTCAGTGCAGTGAGTGCTTTCAAACAAATCCATTTCCATGCTGGTAAGAAGAGACTACCAGCTTCACTCAGTCATGTTCACCAGTGAGATGTTAATAAGCTTTGGCTCTTGTTTTCAAAATAATTCAAGCTGCATGTTGTATTATTATTTCACCCTCAGAAGAGAGTTTTAAATCAATGAGTGAAAGCCAAAGTGTAGGTCATTCATCTGCATAATCAGTGTGTGTAAACCTCTGCCCAGAACTCTTCATAACGTTTTTCTGTGTGCCTATGTATTTTCTTGTCGTCATCTCATCTTCTTACGCTTTATCTGGAACCGGGTTGAGGGGACAGCAGACTTACTAGAGACTCCCAGACTTCCCTTTCCCCAGACACCTCCTCCAGCCCCTCCGGGGGGAGCCCAAGGCGTTCCCAGGCAAGCCGAGAGACATTGTCCCTCCAGCGTGTCCTGGGCCGTCCCCTGGGCCTCCTCCTGGTGGGTTGTATCTGGAACAGGTGTTTAAGGAGGCATCCAGGAGGAATCCAAGACAGATGCCCGAGCCACTTCAACTGACTCCTCTCGATGTGGAGGAGGAGCGGCTCTACTCCAAACTCCCCCGGGATGGCCGAGTAGTTTCTGTATTTTTATATCAGGTTTGTTATAAATACTTTCATGAGACTGAATAAAGAGATTTGTTTTAAAGCATTCAGCTGTCTGTTTGGTGATTTGAGTTGCTGGATAATCTGTAGAAAATCTTTCTTTTTATTTTAAATAATTATAAATTTTTCAACTATATTTTGACATCATGAAAACATCTTTTCAATACTGTGAAGACTGCTCCTCCACACTAAGATGTTGTTTTGTTCTTTCAAATAAAACAGCATATCATCTTACACTTAAACCACATTTAGAACTTAATGCTGATGTCATTTCTATTTTGTAAGCAATATGTTTTAATACAGCTTCTGATCTCTTACTTTTCAACCCGTTTTGCACATTATTTAGATGGAAGGCGATGTCTTCTATGCTGCATCTTTTTGATGTAACTTTGATTAAGGCATTGGTTGGTGGTACAACCAATAAAGGGTAAATAATTAAGACTTACCTTTAGAATCAAGAGAGTACATCCAGTCTTTTGTGCAAATCATGTAATTCTATCTTGGTTGAGTATAATATTAGACTTTCTTCCTACAATAGGGGTTACGTTGAACCCAAAACAACATTTTCAAAGAAAGAAAAGTCAAAATGCATCCTTCTTTTAGTGTGTTTTTACATAACTAAATCTGTTTTACCTGTCACTCTCTGTGCGGGATCATAATATGGACAACTCTCCCTTGCAGGCAGGTGTGCACCTGTTCTGCTTTCCTAAGCACCTACACAGGAGTATTTTTGCTTTGGGACACATTGAAAAGAGAATATTATTCAGTGCCCAAATCTGAAAACCACATATTTTCAAACACTGATCTGTAACATAATGCTGACATTTTGAAAAATGACTCTCTTTGTAAATTTACTTTAAAGTAACTATTGCACTATTAACATAGGATCAAAGCTAAATAAAATGAAAGACATTGCTCTGACTTTTTTTACAGTACTTTTTTCAAATTATGTACAACAAAACCTCACAACTACATGATGTACTGACAGATCTACACAAACTTTTTACTTATTACACTTTCATATTTACATTGAAGAAAGTAAAAACATTTCTTTCTGGCTTGTGCCAATCTTCAATAAGCTGGAAATGACTTTACGATATTGTACTACAGGAAAATAGAACATTAGATGGCAAGAATGGTATTAATTATGTGAATTCTGAAGCCATTTCATCAGGTTGGACAGATCTACAACAAAGACAGAGCTGCAAGCGGTTTCACCTTATATCTTCAAGCCAGAAAATTACTATGACAACCCAAAAGTCATGATTGACATTAACATGCATGAGAAAGAACTTAAACTGGTACAAATGTGTTTATATTTCTGTTTTGTTTTCACCAATTCTAAATACCATATTCTGCTGGTTCCACCTCAACTGGTCACACACAGTTATCATAGAAATCTGGTGTAATATACATAAGGCACTCTACTGAGTGCAATAACAGAGTGAAGGACAGTTTTGTGACTTGTGCATAATTGAATTGGTTACTGTGTTCAAAATGTAATTAATAACTGTCTTAGATCCTGTTTCATGTATGGGCATTGCGGTGCTAATGGGTTCAACTGGACATATCGTAAGTCAGTTTGCTTGTGGTTGCAGTTCTGCAGCTTCTATTAGGTTTTTGAAACACAGAAAAACACAAATACTATTTCTCTGATGACATCAGTCTTACTTAGCAATAATCCATCCTGTAAACAAACACCCACACAAATGTCTCTGAGTGACATACATGGAATGCAGACGTTGGTTTATCATAAAGGGAGATTTTATCCACTTAAATAAGATTTTAGAAAAATAGCAAATGACTGTGGCATTTTGCTTTACGGAGGGCAAATGATATGTGACATGGCCTTCAAGGTAACATGAAAAGAAAAAACTCACTAGAGGAGATACATGTGGATGGACTTTGTCATGGATCAAGTTACTGTGGATTCCACCGGTCTAGAGACCCCTGTTAATATGGAAATGTTTTTTTTATAATAAAAAATGTTTTTTATTATAAAAAAATACCCTGTAATAACATTCATAGTTCTTGAGGTGGCGGCTGCACGGTGGCGCAGTTGAAAACACTGTTGCCTTGCAGCAAGAAGCTCCTGGCTTCTAATCCCAGCCTGGGGTTTCTACATGGAGTTTGTATCTTCTCCCTATGCATGCATGGGTTCTTTAAAGGTACTCTGGCTTCCTCCATAGTCCAAAAGCATGACTATTAGGTTAATTGGTCTCTCTCAATTGCCCTTAGGTGTGAATGATTGTTTGTCCTGTGTGTCTCTGTGTTGCCCTGCAATGGATTGGCGACCTGGCCAGGATGAACCGCACCTCCCGCCTGTAGACCGCTGGAGATAGGCACCAGCTCCCCCACGACCCTTTAGAAAGAAGCAGTTATAGAAAATGGATGGATGGTTGGTTTGGGTTTTTGAGGTGGCATATGGTAGTAGCAGCATCATAATGTGAGCTTTTTTTCTTCAGTTTGAACTACAAGTGAAGAAAAATACTGGCAATACTGACAGGGAATTCCAAGTCCCAGTCAATTTTGACCCATAACCTTCTGTCATATGCTAGCGAGCTGAAGCTTGGGAGGAACTCAAAAATGTGTTCAATTCTGAGAACCTTTGCAAATTAAAATGAGCAAATACTTTCAACTCGAGACATGGTATGTTTACACATTCCTATCAAAGAAAGCTGAAATATAATGAAAAGATGCTTCAAAAAAAGTATTAGTTTTAGGCCGTGCACACATATGCAACCAGGCTGTTGCAGCCTTTGGATATTTGTGTTTTAAAGTTGCATTGTACATCACATAATGTGTGAAAACAGTCTTGAAGTTGTCTATCATGATGTCATTTCTTTACCTTAACAAAAACTGGCTTTTTAACAGGGCTGGGGGAGCAATTTTGTAATGCAACAGGTTTAACTAAACGTTGCAGATTTGAAAACTATCTAATCAAAGAACCCTACTATTATCAAATTTGTCATTTTGATTCTGAGTAGAACATCTGATCGTTTAAAGACAGAGATGACATGTCCAGCAGCCAATAAATCTCAGAAAATAAAATACTTTTAAAAATTATCTCACCATCACAGTATTATAAAAAGCTGAATTGTAAAAAAAATTGTAAAACATGTCACAGTGTAATATCTTTCTAGTTCTGTTCATTCATGGTTGCCATTTACTGCCAATGTTTAAATCTGAAAGTATTTTAATGCAAATCACCTAATTAAATCCCTGCCCACACAGCTTTAGCTCATGCATATTTTTACACTACATTTCCCTATCAAATCATTAAAAAGTTTTTCAGGCCTCAGAGCAAATTCAGGCATTTTAACCACTGAGCAACAGTTTAGCCTTCAGCACTGAGTAAGAATTAAATGTGGGACATGTGGATGCAACATATATATATATAGGTGGCTCAGGATAGCTAATATTTTTTCAATCCTAAAGATCGGTCAATTTACTGTAGACTTTGCACAAGCTAAAACCATTTCCAGTTTGATAAGCAGTCCAGGCTAATCTTCTCTCCAGACTACTGTGTCTTCTTAAAGATGAGAAGTTTGCTCCGTTATAGATATATATTAATTTGCGAAGATCTGCAATTCAGTGCTTCTTCACCCATACCAACACTAAAGTAACCAGGTTTAGGTATACTTTTTTCATCTCCGTATCTCACAGTGATTTGTAGCCTCAGACAGAAAAGAGAAGACAGGAACCCCTGAGGATATGTCCGTTTTTTGTAGACAGGATGGGCTATGCTGAGAGGAACACATGGATGGATGTGTGGGGTGGATTTCAGGGAGGTGGGGGAGCAAAGCAACAGAAAGCCAAGCTAAATCTCCACCCTACTTTGTATGCATGTCTGTGCTTTCGGACTATGCGTAGTGCAGGAAGAAGGCAGAATTTGTCACCCAGCTGTGGATTTTTTTTTTCAAACATGTTAGATATATTTGGTTGTATGTGTCATTCATATTGTGTAGTTATATACAAGGGGTACAAAGGGCAGAGAAAGATTAAAAACAAACATTTTTCCCAACAGATTAAAGATCTGTGGCACAGTCTGCTTATGGTTTTCTGTAAATTAATTCAATATTGTCTGTAAATGATCCAGGTATTTGATGTGCGCTAATGGTACAAGAGTAATTTACATAACTGCAATGGCATCAATAATGTTCAGCCACAGGTAATGAATACATTATGTCAGCAAGCTGATGATTGTAAAGCTCCCCATAAATAAATGATATCAAAATGAACTAAGGGAAATAAAAACAAGGAATTCTATTTAAAATCACAACTAGATTACTCTTCGTTAACATGGACATGAGGTCTCTAGGTTTAGGTGCTGTGTTCTGTCTCAGAAATTAAAACAAAGACTAGCTTTTACACAAAGATATATTGTCACCCTGTTCATTACAGCACTGGATCCAAACAACACAAGATAGAGGCAAGACTGCAGTCACGCCACAATAAAGACAAACTGCTACACTTCAGAGTCCCAGGAAAAAATTTAGTACTTAAAACTCTTAGGTATTTGAAGATTAAGGCAACTGTTTTGTAATAAGTGGTGGATTTTGTAGTACACCATGTCTTCAAAATTACTTGTGCATTTGTATTCAGCCCCTTTCACTTTGACACAGGAACACTGGACGACTATTAATCGTGCACTACACAAATCTGGCCTTTATGTAAAATTGATAAGAAAGCCATAGTGGAAACAAAGCCACAATATGTATTGTTTATCAACAGCCCTGAAGAGGACACATCAAACATGTGGAAGCTGCACTGGTCAGATGAGACCAAATGTAACTTTTTGGCCTGCATGCAAAACCCTTAATACGCCATACCTACAATAAAACATGTGAAAAAAACAAGTTTCATGGTAGTTTTCTCACCAGGGTGATGTGTACCATAGATTAACACAGAAATTGTGACAAGGTGTGACGCAATAACACTGATTGCTGTAAACATTAAAATACCATGGTGACACTCGTGCGTAATGCTGTGTGATGAAAGCAAAGGCACTGCTGGAAGACCTTGCAAATGGGAGAATTATGAGGGAACGTATTTTCAGGGCTTCACCAAGATTTCCTGGCCCAATATTTTCCTGGCCATGTTCCATGACATCCTCAAGGAGCATGGCTCATACAACGTTTAAGACAACAATAAGGTTGACATGTAGGACAAAACATCACACAAGTTACTCAGTACTTTTTTCATTTCTTTCACTTCATCATTTGTTTCTCTCTTATTTTGCAGAACTGCATACGTCAGCACCCATCCCCCTCTATACGTACCATGCCCTTGTGGTGCACTGGTACTGGAGACAGCCAGACCCTCAGTGCCCATTGCTACCTCATCCGGACCTTCCTCACCAACTGCTGAATCCAGAGGTCCTCTGAGGACGCAGAGACAACATATTAGCCCACTATGCTTTTACGTCTGATTTACACATTCAATATAAATTAAACAGTGCTTTACCTGGCTCATCTGTGGTCTCGGCCAAATCGCTGTCTCCCTGCTTCTCTAACACAATGCCACAACTGCTTGTCTTTCCAAGTGTGGAGGCCATCTTTTTCTCAAAAGATGTCAGTTTGGGTACGCCCTTACCCTCATCAGTGGCTGACATGCTCTGGTGGTGGTCAGTCGCTTTTTCACCTCCACCTTCAAACCTGACCACTTCTTCCTCAGCTCAGCTATGGTTCTCTCTGTCTCACTCACTGAATTAATAGTGGTAACAACGTTTTGCCACTCACAACACTTTCTTTTATTTGTCACGCCACTACTGTGGCTACTAAACATGACATTTTTCCAACTCTCCCCCTCACGCACCAAACATGTCGATTTCTGCCTCTATGAAATTGTGTTTCTTTGCTATTTTCTCCTTCATTGCCATTGTTAACTATGAAATAACACTGATCAGCTGGCTTACATAAATACACATTGACAACCATGAGGTGCTTTGGACTGACAATTTATGGTTGAATGTGGGCGTGAAGAGGGCAGAACATGAGGCGGAACCTTGCACGTGTTTTTGTACACTTGCATGATAAAAAACACATTGATTTAAAGAGTAAAGTCTGATTTCTTCTCTTAATTTGCATGGTGGCTGGCAAACAACTGAGCACATGTGTCTTTACATATGTCTTTTTGTAATCTTACCTCTTATCCACTGGTATTGAAGTATTTTCATGTTTTTTAAAGGGACAGCTCTTTCAATCCATTAATATTTTGTGGATGTGTTCTTCAGAAGTCACAAGTTTGTCCAATCCCTTTGATTGTTTTGCAGACTGTCTTGTCTTTTCTGCATTGCCCAAAGGGGACTTTTTGCAGCAATTGAGCAGATAATGGAGAGCCATGGCTGGCATTTGCTGAGGAAAAGCACACATTTTGTTGTCTCTGAGAGGTTATCTTGAGGTTAAATGGATTTTGGATGAAAGAACCTTAATATAATTTTGTCCATTATCTTAGATATTTTTCTCCCACATTCATTGAAGATGTAGCAACATTTAAAATCTAACTATGAACAGCAGATGAATCTTGAAGTTTCCAGATAAAGCTGAGGTTCCTCATAGTTTTTTAAAGCATTCGCAGTTTGTGTTGCACAGAGGATTTTATCATTACAGTTCTTCACCCTTACTTACATCCACACACATGAATGTTAATATGCTAAGTTAGTATACAGGAGGGTGTAAATAGTCAATGAGGGAAAAATGACAATTCACAAATCTGACAAACACTAATCCTTAACATAATGCTGGGTTGAAACCACCTTTTAGTTCCATGTTTTCACATTTCACTATTTAAAATTATTTTAAAGTGTCAGTTTCTCACCAGATTATAGAAATAAAAAAATAGAATTCCAGTAACAATATTGACAAATAGTTGTGCAACAAAAACTAAGCAATAATGCAGAAGGAAGTTCTGACATTTTGCTGTGGTAGAGATTTCTGGTCTGTGATAACAGCAACAGTATCAGAAAGGTATGTGATGCTTTCGATCAAACTATGATTGATGTTAAGTCTGACATTCTGCAGGGAGAATTATTTATAACCGAAAACCACCCAGGACCACTGTCGATCTTCCCTGTGGTAGAGCACACAACTAGTGCACCCTGTTTTTATACCGTGCAATGTTGAAAGAAACTGCTAGAATCCCAAGAGCGCCATCTTAGCCTCTACAGACATCGGTGGGCAAATTAAACAATAATGCCAATGGCAAACTATTATAAAAATACTCAGGAATCTTTACTTTTTGAAAAACCTGCCAACAGAAGGCATACTTTCTTTAAAAAGAACATGGCAGCAAGACTAGTTTGCAAAATAAAATCTGAGATTATTCTGTACACAGGGACCGATTTACTAATTAGGGGACTTCTGAAAAAGACTTTCAAACTTTTAGTTGGAAAATTGTTGAAAACTTTTTTTTTGTTTTTTCATTGTCCATTTATGCACCACTGTGTGTTGGGCTATCACATGAAATCTCAAAAAAATGCATTGAAGTTCAAGGTTGCATACCTTTGCAAATCCCTGCATAACACCACAGTAAAGCCATCTTTTTCACCAACAAAAATAAATGGAGCAATATTGAGATGGATTTTTACACTGAATTATTCCCTGTGTTGAAGCTGGCTTCCTTTAACAAACATGAGAAATGATTTATCTTCATCTGCAGGCTCTACAGCAACCCTACATTGCAATGTGCCACAGAGCAGAAACAAAAAACAGAGATCTGTTTCTAGTTAAATACCTGATTAATTCATTTCCCTCAGCAAACAACAGATTAGAGTTTTATTCCTCTTGAGTGTTTAAGCTCAGTTTAACATTTCAGTCACATGTTTTTATGTCATGTTAATAGAGGCCATCTGGATGAACTACATTTAATATTTTTAATTTTAATATTATTAATATTAATATTTTTAGATTATGCAAAATGAAAGAGGATCTAATTTTAAATTTGTGGTTTCGTGCAGTCTTTAGGATCTAAGGATCCCTTCAGCTACATCACTTTGAGAAATTGTTTCCATGCTTTGTGGAGACAAACATCATTATAAGGCAAAGCATAGAAAGCTAAATAAATACTTGTATTTGTGTGTTTGGCACATTGCAACATAAATTTCCATTTTGCTGTTGGTTTCCAAAAACAAGCCCAGCCACATCTCATGCATTTTCTTAATGCTCAGGTTGGCTCCAAAGTCTCAACTGTAATTATACACAAAGCAATGACAAATGTGAAACTCTGCTCAGCTGAATTGACCAGTGTTTACTTTGGTCTGACTCCTACAATATTAACAGCCAATGAATATGAAAGCAGGCGGACATGTCCATTCTTCTTGCCCGGTGTGGAGAAGACTTACTGTAGTGTAAAACCGTATCACTGACGGGGAAAAACAGCGAGGTTACAGTCAAATGTAAAGTGGTGCAGGGTGCTTAATGTTGGGACATCGGTCTATGTCACAGCATGCAAGAGGAGAACTGTGTGCAAGGCTGTGCTATCTGGAGAGGATCCAGCTATGTCAGCAGGGTGAGAACAGGCTCATTTACCTCAAGTCAGCGGCTGACTCATTTTACAAGGCCTCACTTAAAGCTCTGCAGAAACTTCACTCTGTCGGGCCTTAAACAGCTGACCAATTAGTAGACAAGGGTAGAACGGATGGATGGATGGATGGATGGATGGATGGATGGATGGATGGATGGATGGATCAAAAAATGAAAAATAACAGGAACAGAAGTTGTTTATTTCTTTGGATGATTTCAATTCAACTTGAGCTCAGCAGCAAATGTTTGCCTTTGTTGCATCACACGCTCAGATAATACATGTTCTCAGATTTCAGAATGTATCCTCTTTACTCATGATGTTTTATTCATGTTGTGGATGTCACTTGTCTGCCAAAGGACGCCCTCTTTCAAACAAATCTTTGCAACAGTACTGGTGTGTCGCTTGAAGGGGTCGCAGTATTATCACCCAGAAATATGTCCCGCTTTCATACAGATGTTCTGATCTAGACCTGCTGCAGGAAACAAGGTAATGTACTTCTGAGGCCAAGTAATGCTGTGCCTTTTAATCATATTCATTCCATTCATTTTACTTCAACTTTTATTTTAATTCAGCTGTGGAAATGGGGTTTAGACAGGCTTCAGACACTCAGACAGTCATTTTTCAAATTCAAATTTCCAGAGTTTGTAAGATTATTAAATACAAACATCTCCTATGAATTTACAGCATATACAGGGGTTGGACAATGAAACTGAAACACCTGTCATTTTAGTGTGGGAGGTTTCATGGCTTAATTGGATCAGTCTGGTAGCCAGTCTTCATTGATTGCACATTGCACCAGTAAGAGCAGAGTGTGAAGGTTCAATTACCAGGGTAAGAGCACAGTTTTGCTCAAAATATTGAAATG
>JAHUTJ010002980.1:0-10552 GCA_036250325.1 Characodon lateralis | reverse complement strand
AGTTCAGAGAATAGAATTTAAAATACTTCTGTTAGTCTATAAATCACTGAATGGCTTAGCACCAAAATACATTACAGGCTTGTTGTCAGTGTATCAACCACCCAGACCTCTCAAGTCTTCTGGCTCAAATCTGCTCTGCATACCCAGAACCACAACCAAACATGGAGAAGCAGGTTTTAGTTCTTATGCTCCACTAATCTGGAATAAACATCCAGAAAACTGTAAAAGCGCCGAAACCCTAAGTTGCTTTAAATCAAGATTAAAAACTTATTTGTTTAGAGTGACCTTTAACTGTGCCATCTAAACATTGTTGGTTGTGTTTTCGGTCCAATTTTCCTTTCATTTTCTTATCCATCATTCTCTTTATTTTATTTTTATTTTTTTTTATTACTTCTGTTGTTTGATTTTCTGTATCATTGTAATGTTTAACCAAGTATACCATTCCAAATTTAGAGCCAAAGCATGGGGAGCAGCTATAATAATCTGTAAAAATGTTCCTTTTCTACATGAATCTACTATAGCAGATAAAGATGGGAGATACATCATGGTCACAGGAGTGATACACTCCGTACCAATCACATTACTAAATGTGTATGGACCAAATTGGGATGACCCAGAATTTTTTAGAAAGACTTTTAGTACAATCCCAGATATCTCAAGTACAAATCGTATTATCGATGGGGATTTCAACTTGGTTTTAGATGCTTATGTGGACAGATAATCAAATCAGAGATTCACTCAATCCAAGGCTTCCATTTTTTTGAATTCATTTATTAAAAATTCCAATTTGGTTGATGTGTGGAAAATTTTTATTGCAACCAGTAGAGAGTATTCGTTTAATTCCTGAGCTCATAATGTATACTCCAGAATAGATTTTTTTCTGTTAGACAGTAAACTTCTATCTGGGGTAAATAATGTTAAATATCACAATATAATAATTTCAGACCACTGTCCGGTTCTGTGTCACTGACGTTGCTTGAGCCGAGGAGAAACTTTGGTTTCTGGAGCCTTGATGCACAACTACTTGCAAAAAAGGGATTCTGCAGTTATTTGACACAGATAGAAATATTTTTTGAAACAAATGGTAAAGATGGGAGATGTCATCTTTACCATTTGTTTCAAAAAATATTTCTATCTGTGTCAAATAACTGCAGAATCCCTTTCTTTTATGGGAGTCTTTCAAAGTATATGTAAGAGGATGTATTATTTCACACCAGTCCTCACAAAAGAAACGCAACAATGAAAAGCTAACAGATTTAGAGAAGCAGGTATCAAAATTAGATGTAGAAAATGCTGCCCAGCCCTCTGCAGAGAAACACAATAAAATTTCAGCTTTTAAGTATCAGCCCAAAACACTTCTGTCTGAAAGAATTTCTAAAGCCTTTACCTTTACTAAACAGACTTTCTTTGAGTTTGGGGATAAACCTCATAAACTGTTAGCAAGACAATTGCGGAAAAGGAAAAGTGACAGAACTATTCATAAGATAAGATCAGGAGCTGGTACCCCTGTCACTTCTCAAAACAATATTAATAACGCTTTTCGCCATTTCTATGAGGTTCTATATAGTTCCCAGGCACATGCGCCAGAGACTATGAAAGAGTTCCTAAAAACTTGTCAATTATCAACATTGTCGGAAAACGATCAGAATTCCTTGGGAATGGAAATAACAGAGGAAGACGTAAAGAAAACAATTAATTCCCTGAAGAATGGAAAGAGCCCAGGACCAGACGGGATATTTAATAAGTTTTATATTACATTTGGTAATAATATATCTCCATTTCTTCTCAAGATGTATATGAAGTCCTTGGAGGATGGCAGATTACCATCAACACTGAATTAAGCTACAGTAATGCTTATTCCAAAGAAGGGGAAGGACTCAGAGCCGGTGGGCTCATATAGACCAGTCTCACTATTGAATTCTGACTTGAAAATGTTTGCTAAACTGTGGCTTCGAGATTCAGTCCCCTAATAACCAAATTGATACATTCGGACCAGACCGGGTTTATCCCAGGCAGGCACTTATTTCATAATGTTAGACGCTTACTTAATGTCTTGCATTCCCCCAGACATTCCAAGGAAGATCTTTTCATTGTGAGTCTGGATGCCGCAAAGGCTTTTGATTGTGTAGAATTTCCATATTTATATGCTGTATTAGAAAAATTTGGACTTGCAACCAAATTCATTTCGTGGATAAAATTACTCTAACCCTACTGCCAGAGTTCTCACTAATCACACATTGTCAGAGTCAATCTATATAGAGGGACCAGACAGGGGTGCCCTCTTAGCCCCTTGTTGTTTGCATTAGCACTGGAGCCATTAGCGGCGACCATTTGTACAAAAGAATTCATGGTTATGACACAGATTACACGACAAAAAAAATGTTGTTATATGCGGATGACATTTTGACCTTTATTACATAGCCAAAAACTTCGATACCTGTTTTATTAGAGACAATTGATTTATTTAGTTAGCTGATGCCAGTGCGATGCAGTGACCGAGGTATACTAGAATGAACCCCATTCAGATTGGCTAGGGAGAAACTCACATGATTGGGGTTAGAAATTATAAGGGAATTTAATACATTATTTGAGGCTAATTATGTGGCTATATTAAATAAGTTTAAAAACAAACTGGAGTTCTGGAAAACCCTCCCTATATCCTTAATAGGTAGAGTGACTGCAATCAAAATAGTCTGTCTCCATCAGTTAATGTACCTCCTCCAAAACTTACCCGTCTTCCTTAGTAAAACCTACTTCAAAATGCTGGATTCTATGTTTCTTTCCTTTATTTGGAATTACAAAACACATAGGAATGGAAAGGGGCATCTGTGCAAAAGCAAAACAAATTGTGGGATGGCCCTTCCAGATTTTATCAGATATTACTGGGCGGCAAATATCCAATCCACTTCCAATTGGCTGGATGAGACAGTGGTGCTTGCCAGCTGGTTGGTCTTAGAACAGGAGAATTGTTTTCCCCATTCAATCGGTGCTATTGTGATGTCTCCCATTCACCCTAAAAAACTATACTATAGCTACAACCCAATTATTCACAGCACTATCCAAATCTAGAGACAAATATCAAAGCAATTCAAACTTAGGAGGCTATCCTTTATGCTCCCAATTTCAGCAAATCCATCTTTCACCCCTTCTATCATGAATGGAGGTTTTGATAGGTGGAAAGAATTTGGACTGCACAGGGTGGGTGATCTGTATGTTAGTGGCTCCTTTGCATCATTTCAACAACTACAGGAGAAAAATGGCTTGTCCAAAAGGGAATTGTTTAGATATCTTCAGGTCAGACATTTTGCCAGGTATCTTTGCACTTCCTGGATGGAATCAGCTCTGGCACTTTTGGTCACTTGGATGTCGAGATGTTGCCAGAGGTTATCTAAAAAAGAACAAATTGGCATTTTTGTACATGATTTCCAAACAGCAACAATGCTATATTAGACACAAAGATGAAGTGGGTTTTACAGAACGACAAGTCTTTCGGCTGAAAAAAATGAGCAAAGTTAGAAAGCAATTCTGAATAAAATGAAATGCATAAGCATTTTATAATTTCTATAGTGTGTTGGTCTGTTTTGTTTAGCTTCTTACCCAATATGGATTCTTTTAAAATAGCATCTTTGAATCTTAAACGTGCTTTGATTTACCAGACGGTAAATCAAAAGAAAATTGATGTATTTTATTTGCAAGAAACTCATAGTGACCCTTTGAATGAGGTAGAATGGTATAAAGAATTGAAAGGAGAGGTTGTTTTGAGCCATGGCACCTCCCAGAGTGCAGGGGTTGGTTTCCTCTTTTCTAGAGCGTTCACCCCAAATTCTTTTGAAGTCAAGCACATCATTCAGGGGAGGTGTCTTTTGGTCAAAGCATGTTTTGATCATTTTAGCATGGTTTTTATTCATATTTATGCTCCTATTGCCAGTGCAGAGAGGAAGTATTTTTTAGAACAAATTGGGGAGAAGGTGAGAGATTATGGGGATGAAGACTATGTTTTTATAGGAGGGGATTTTAACTGCACTGAGAATGAAATTTTAGACTGTAATCATGCAGAGCCGCATCCGGCAGCTCACTCTGCGGCAGCTGGTCGCATTTTATGGGCTGGTGGATGTATGGAGGAGGATGCCTGCAGACTCCAGGCAATATACGTGGTCCCATATGAAAGAAAATCGCATTTCGTTGGCTTGTCTTGACCGGTTTTATTGCTTTAAACACCATTTTAATGTGTTTAATTCGTGCCAGATTTTACCTGTCGGTTTTATGGATCACTCATTGGTTTTAGGTGGTGTTTTTATTAAAACATTTTACCTAAAAGCGCTTACTGGCATTTTAACTCAGTTTTAACTCATGACAATAGTTTTAAGGAGATTCTGAATTATTTTTGGACTGGTTTTAGACAAAGAAGAGGTGAGTTTACTTGTCTGCAACAGTGGTGGGACTATGGTAAAGTTCAGATAAAACTGCTGTGTCAACAACACACCCTCAATGTTACTCGTGACATTGCTGGGTCTATAAAAGATCTGGAGATTAACATTGTGGATCTGGAACATCTGAGCGAAACCACAGGAGAACGCAGAGCGGTCGTTGCCCTTCTCCTGAAGAAGGGGAACTTACAAGATATAAAGAACTGGCGTCCTTTGTCCCTCCTCTGCGCGGATTATAAGATCCTCTCCAAAGCCCTGGCGAACAGAATGAGAGGAGTGATGGAGCAGCTCATACATAGGGATCAGGCCTATTGCATACCCAGTAGGTCCGTGGTAGATGATATCTACCTAATTCGGGATGTTTTGGAAGTCTCCAGTTCATTGGGTTTAAAAACAACCTTGGTTGCATTTCCTCTGGGAAACCATGGAGAGATTTGGGTCCGGCCAAGATCCAGATATTGTACAGTAACATTGAGAGTGTGTTGAAGATCAATGGTAGTCTGTGTGTGCCTTTTAGAGTGTGTAGAGGCATCCGGCAGGGTTGTGCGGTCTCGGGGATGCTCTACGCGCTTTCCCTAGAACCCCTCCTACTGAAAATTCGTTTGTGTGTTCATGGTTTGGTTTTACCTGGTTTTAACAGTAATGTAGTTTTATCTGCATATGCCGATGATGTTGGCATTTTTATAAATGATCAAAAAGATGTAACTACATTGTGTGAAGTTGTTGATAAGTTCTCTGTTTTATCGGCAGCCAGAGTGAACTGGAAAAAAAAGTGAAGCCCTTGCTGTAGGTGGGCGGCCTGAAGGGCTTCCAGTTCTCCCCCCAAACCTCCAATGGAGAATAGATGGTTTCAAGTATCTTGGGATTTATTAAGGGGACAAAGCCACTGTGGATAAAAACTGGGAAAATGTTGAACAGAGAGTGAAGAGCAAGCTAGAAAAGTGGAAATGGCTTCACTCCCAGATGTCCTATAGAAGCAGAGTCTTGTTTTTGAAAAACCTGGTTGCGTTACAGTTGTGGCATAAACTGTCTGTTTTAGATCCACCACCAGACCTGTTGGTAAAAATCCACTCTGTGATGGAGGACTTCTTTTGGAGCGGTCTACATTGGGTGCCACAGTCTGTTTTGTTTTTACCAAGAGAGGAGGGGGGACAGGGTCTTGTCCACTTGGCCAGTAAGACAACCTCCTTCCGTATTCGTTTTTTACAGAAGTATCTACTAGAGTCTCCAGATACTGTGTGGAGGGACGTGGCCAACTGCATTTTCAGACTTGTTAATGGTCTGGGGCTGGATGCTGCTCTGTTTTTGACTGATTTTAGGTTTTTAGTTAAAAGGGCTGCCTCGTTTTTCATCAGAGCGTTTTTAAATTGTATGGTTTTTTTAAACTGCGCAGGTCAAAAATGCCTAATTCTCTGCATTGGCTTTTAGCAGAACTGATAATCCATGGAGCGAGACTGGACGTCAGTGGGAGTATGGTGCCTGTCCTGTCAGAGGTGCTGAAGAGGTCCAAGATAGTGACCATGGGAAAGCTGGTGGCGGTGGTGGGACCGGACTTCGCTGACACCGAGCAAGTGAGTTCCCTGCTAAAGATCCGGTCCGCCAGGATGGTTTGGCGTTTCCTGGATCTGCTAAAAGACAAGATGACGGCTGGGGAAAGGCGCCTTTTGAAGCTGCGCTTCAAGGGGGAACGTCTGCCTGACCCGTTTGACTGATTCCCGAAGATCTTTTTGGACCCGGACTTTGAGGAAGGCATCGGTCCCCCGCTGCGCAAGATGGATCCAGAGATGGATTTGTGCAAGGCGGATCAAAAAGCAGTGTACAAATGCTGTGTTAAAATCTTGAATAAAAGACCTCTGTGCACGAGAGCAGTCAGCGTGTGGACAGGAAAATTCAAGGGACAAAAACCGCACTGGGGGACGCTTTATAAACCTCCGATAAGAAAATGAACTGGTGATTCACAGTGGCGGATTCTTCACGGCGCCATTGTGACCAATTTGTTTTTATCAGTCATAAAACCTGGGGTTTTAAATGAGTGTCCTTTTGCAGTATGTCTGAGATCGTGTTTCATGTTTTTATTGAATGTGCGAGACTGAGAGAGTTTTTACAATTTCTAGCAAGAGTTTTCAGCCTTTACGGAGTGTGTTTTACCAATTCGGTTTTTATTTATGGTGTTTATTATAGTAAGGCCACCAGTTTTCAGTCTTGGTTTTTAGAGTTTTTATTGGCAGAAGCAAAAATGGCTATTTATCCCAGAGAGACAAGCTGCAGACAGGACCTCAACTTGGTGTTGTGGCTCTGTGGAAGTGGAAGTTATAAAACTGTGGGGTTTTAAAAAAGTGCTGTGCACTATTTCTGATGGAGAATTGCTCTACAATACTTTGTTAATGTAATTTCTATATTCAGTTCTGACATTGTGTAAAATGTGTTAATTGAATTGTGTAAATAAATGTTTGGTTAAAAATAAAAAATAAAATTCTTCTTCGGGATTTTAATGGCGGTTGGCAAAAATCTGAAGGTGTTCATTACCGCCACCACTGGTATGGAGTGTGGCTCATCGTGGATTATTATCTTATATACTGAAATTCTATTAAATAATTTGGTTCTTTTTAGAAATCTTATAATAATTTGTGTATGTTTGCTCCCTAGGTTATTTGGCAGTGTATCTATTATTCTAAACTTATTGCTAACATGTCACCTGTATATACTGATAAACCATCAGTGATTTGTTTTCCTACTTTTATTTGAAATCCTGGTACTATGAATGCGATGTCTATTTTATTGTTTGTTTTTGATTCATCTGTATATAACATATAAGATCTACCTTCACCTCTGGTACAATCCAGGGAGGTACAACAGCTAGAGGCAGTATCGGACTTATTACTATATTTTGTATATGAAATTCTTCTGTTATCTTTTTAACAATCCATCCAAAAGTTCTTGGATCTTTTTTTTTTTCTTTTTCCCAGCATGGTTTCAAGATGTTTCATGTTGGATGATCAGGGTTATTACCTTGTAAGTTTAACCAGTAATTTATTGTTAATTGTGTTCTCCTTAGATCTAACGGCATTTCTCCCACTTCTACTTCGAGTGTTGCTGTTGTTGGGGTTGTTTTGAAGGCACCTGTACAAAGTCTTAATGCTTGATGTTGTATTATGTCTAATTTTTCCAGATATCTCTTTGCTGCTCAATCATATATACTTTCATAATCTATGTTAGATCTGATCAATCCTGTGTAAATTTGTTTTAACACTTCCCTTTCTGCTCCCCAGTCACTGCCAGCCAAACATCTCATAATATTTAATACTTTCTTACATTTATCTATCACTTTCTGAATATGTATATTCCGTAGGATTTTCTCATCAAAGCAAATTCCTAGAAATGTTATACTTTTTTACTTATTCTAACTATTGATTATATAATTTTAACTTTATTTCCTCTCTTATTTTTATCTGTGAAAATACCATAACTTTTGTTTTCTCAATTGGGAATTTGAATCCCCATTGAGATGCCCATTCCTCTATCCTACTTATCTCAGCCTGTATTTTTTTTCCAGTTATCTTCATATTTCTCCCCCTTTTCCATAGGGCTCCATCATCAGCAAAAAGTGAAGAACCTGTTTCTTTTCCTATGTCTGCAAACACATCGTTTATCATTGTGGTAAACATTAATGAACTTATAATACTACCTTGAGGTGTTCTATTATCTACAACATATTTTATTGATATTTCTTGACCAATTCTAACTTGTAGAGTTTTATTTGTTAAAAAATTGGAATCCAGTTAAAAATTTTTTCACTAATTCTCATTTAATTTAATTTAATCATTAATCCTTCAACACACATCATGTCAAAGGCTTTCTCTATATCAAAGAATACAGCTACTACACTTTCTTTATTTACTAGCGCTCTTCTGATTTCATGTTCTAAATATATCGTTGGGTCATTAGTATTTCTCCCTTTTCTAAAACCACTTTGCACTTTAGCAATGTACCCGTTGCTATTCAAATAATATGTTAATCTATTATTAATCATTTTTTTCCATTATTTTACATACATTTGATGTTAAAGCAATGTGTCTATAATTTTCTGGTTTTGAGTTGTCTTTTCCTGGTTTGGCTATTGGTACAATGATTGACTCCTTCCAGCTCTGAGGCAGCTCCACCTCCTCCCAGACTTTATTATAAAGCTCTAATATGATGTCTTTGGATGTTTCACTGAGATGTTGTATCATTGTGGACCAGATCTGATCTTCACCAGGTGCTGTATTCCTTATTTTCCTGAGTACAGAGTTCAGTTCTGCTTTTGTAAACGGTTCATTCATTAAGTTATTTATTTCTTCAGTGTTCTGTAGTAAATATTTGTATTTCAGTTTTGTGGCTTCCCTCCCTTTCCTCCCCTCATCACTAATGTTACTTTAACTATGAATTTTACCAAATGTTTAAGCTAGTATTTCAGCTTTTTCTTTATCTTTTATTATAATTGCGTTAGCTACTTTTAATATTGGATACACATATTCTTGTGTTTTCTCCCATCTTAACATGTTGAATTTCCTTGGCTGTTTTTTCTCACCTCACACCCTCCATATGTTACTCTTTGTTGACCTCCACAGTTACAACATTTTTCTTGCTCTTTTTTACAGTCTTCTATCGTGTGATCTTCTCCACACTTTGCAAACCTCTGCTTTCCTTTACAAACTGCTGTTTTGTGTCCATATCGCTGGCATTTATAACAGCAAAGATTGTTTCCAAAAATTCAATCAGAACTGACAGACTTGCTACTCTTTCTCCATTGACAGTTTTTGATAGTCTCTTCAGCGAGTTCACATTTGCACCAGTAATGCTTTTTTAAATTTTGTCTAAATCTTCGTCCAGTGGGTTACCATAAATCACCCCACGGGCTGATTTATTTTCTCCCAAGGTCTTTCTTTCTACATCCATCTTTTTGCTAATGCTCTCAACGTGTAAAGCCTTCATTTGTTGTTCTTCGTTTTCACACGTCACTAACAAGTTTCCGTCTCTTAACACTTTTACCATTTCTACATCTCCTAGTTTCTTTTTTATTTCTCCTGAAATCACTATCGGGCTTAGGTTATTGTGATCCTCCTCATTCGTTAATTTTATTATTATTTTAAATTCCTCTCTCAGTATTTTCCTTCTGACTATTCTTTCTTCATCAGAGCTGCTTCCTTCCAACTCTCGCATGCTATCCTGAATTTCAAACATCCCTCCTTCATCCATTTTACTTTTTCTTCATCTACCTCTTCCTCTCCCCCTACCTGCCGGTGTCCATCCCTCAAAATCTATGTCTTCCCCGTCTACTAGCTGTACTTGCATCCGAACCATTCACATACCAGTTTATGCCGTACACCGCCTTTTCCAATATCAAAATAATGTTTCTTTTATAATTAAGCAAGAAGCCAGTTGGGTAGATAAACGATGCGTCAGTCGACCCAAAACCCAAATTGTTATTTTCGACCGGAGCACTCCAACAACGCAACCTCCAGGCTCCTCCAGATGCATCCCGTTGACAAATAGGCTTCCTTATAAACACAGTTTGGCGCGTATGAGTCAGTTTGTGACAGTTCCTGTATAGGTCAGGTGACTTTCTTCTAGTGATACGTGCATCAACACGGGGGTACTCAACGGGGTACTCAGCAGCATCGTTATTGGTTGAAATGGGAGAAATCCCACTTAAAATTAGAAGAGAGAAATTAACATTAAATTATTGGGCTATCTTAGTGCTAGCAGACTATCGGCAGCACACGTGCTCAGCTTTGTGTTCTGTGTTTGTATGTTTTTAAAGTTAAGACAAACTTTATTTAAAGGGTGATTTTTAAACAGAACATTGATCATAACGCGCCGTCCGCACTTATGCATTTTAACCCTTATATTAACCGAGGTATTTTAAAGGTATGTGTTGATTCTGGTGCAAAGCTATCCGCTTCTTTGTGAGCTCAACTGCTAACCGGTAAGAACACGGTGTTTGCTACTAAAGAGTATTCAACACAAAGGTTGTTGGTTTTCAAGCTAATGAATAATAGTCCCTGAACATCATTTACTAGATTTGATAACTAAGTAAACACCATTAAGCCCATTTCTCCAGAAAGATTTGGCTTGTTTCCAAATTA
>JAHUTJ010002979.1:0-10557 GCA_036250325.1 Characodon lateralis | reverse complement strand
TGAGACTGGGACAGAGATTTATCTTCCAACAAGACAATGATCCAAAACATAAAGCCAAATCTACAATGGAATGGTTCACAAATAAACGTATCCAGGTGTTGGAATGGCCTAGTCAAAGTCCAGACCTAAATCCAATCGAGAATCTGTGGAAAGAGCTGAAGACTGCTGTTCACGAACGCTCTCCATCCAACCTCACTGAGCTCCAGCTGTTTTGCAAGGAAGAATGGGCAAGAATTTCAGTCTCTCGATGTGAAAACTGATAGAGACAAACCCCAAGAGACTTGCAGCTGTAATTGCAGCAAAGGGTGGCGCTACAAAGTATTAACGCAAGTGGGGCGAATAATATTACATGCCCCACTTTTCAGTTTTTTGTTTGTTAAACAAGTTTGACACATCCAATAAATTTCATTCCACTTCACGATTGTGTCCCACTTGTTGTTGATTCTTCACAAAAAATTTTAATTTTATATCTTTATGTTTGAAGCCCGAAATGTGGCAAGAGGTTGACCAGTTCAAGGGGCCCGAGTACTTTCTCAAGGCACTGTACTAAACAGAAAACTAGAGGTGTATTTACAAGGAAGACAATTAAACAGGTCAGTGATTATTCTGCTGCAAAACAGCTGAGGAAGATTGGCTGGACACGCCACAGAAGTAATACAGTTAAAAACACAGGGATCAGGGACAAAATAAGGTAATAACTGACTGCACGCAAACACAGATAGAAAAACTAAACTTAGCAAAAGATGTCTCAGGATCACAATCCGCCTGTTATCTCAGCCAAGGGATATGATGATCAGCACAGCTCTAACACTGAGCCCTTACTAACCACACTTACAGGGGTTACTTATGTAGAACAAACCAGATGTTTCCAGGTTTTCCGCCTTTTATGCTATAATCTGTATTAGTTCAACAAAGCTTAGATTTCACTACAGGCTAAAGATGCTTGAAGATTCAAAAACATAACTTCAGGTTGGGACAGACAGTAGAAAAAGCTGCTACAGAGGTTTCATCCCCTTTTATGAAGAGGCTGCATCATGAAATGCTGCCTTGGTCAATGAGTGTTACGGTCATCCTTACCATTTCTGACAGCTAGGGAATATGAAATGTACCACATGTATCTGCTGATCTGTTTTTTTTTTTTTATATTATGAAGCAGTCAGCTGTTTCCACTCCAATTGAGCAGGTGTAGACACACGTCTTGACATATAGTCAGCGTTTATTAACAATATTTTGCATAAATACTTAAAAACAGGCTTTGGATGACAGAATCTCTGTGGTGCTGCTGCTGTTTAAAGAGTTTCCAGTTTGGATTTACTATGAGATACCTGTACTGTGATTGGTCATTGCCGCCAATGTCAGGACATCGCAGCTTCTGAACCAAGATCCGAATGATGTTGACGAACTGGATGAAGTTGACCTGGAAGAAGAGCAGGAAATAACTGACTACATGAGACAGAAACACTGTCTCTAAATGTATGATGTTCAAAATGAGGTTTTAAATCATAACCAGTAAAAAAAAGGCTCAGGAGACATACAGTCATGGGAAAAACTATGTACACCCTTGCAGCTTCTATAGGCCTGCCGCTGCTAATATTAATCAGCATGCAGTGTGAGCACCTCTATGGAAAGTGGAATATTGGCAGTTTGGTGGCTAGAGTATACAGGTTTGTATTAACCTCAGGGAAGCAACTGCCGCTGCCCATCAATCAAAGATATGACAGAATGTAATTTCCAAAATAATTGCATTCTGTCACTCTACAGAGAAAGATTACTCACATGTAGAAGACATATAAGACAGTTGCCAATTTTCCCAGCAACTTCACTAAAAGGTCAGAACATGCAATATTCAGAGAAATGATAAAAAAAATAAAAAACAAGCACTCCATCTCAGAGTCTTAAGTTTAACGTTTTATATGGTAAAGTCTGGTATAGTAAACTGTGAAAAAGACTTAACAAGAACGGCTTGTTTGGAAGGGTTCATAAGAAAGCTTTTTCTTTGTGGAATAAATCAGAATCAGCTTTATTTGCCAGTCTTTGGTTCCAATTTGCTCTCAAAAAGGAAGACGTTTACTTCAGAAATATAAGAGGACATATGCGCACACACACACACACACACACATACATATATATATATATACACACATATATATCTATATATATATATATTTGTGTATATATATATATATATATATATATATATATATATATATATATATATATATATATGCACTTTAATAGATACGTATATATACAGTGTTTTTAAGGATGGCTGAATTAGTGCAAATATGCATGTACTGATCTGGGCACTCTGACACAGCCTGGGGAAAGAAACCATTTTTTTTGGTAGCTTTTCTGATCCTGTACAAGTCCTGAATGGAGGAAAGGTCAGCCCTGATGATCCACTCTGCAGACTTAATTGTTTGTTGTATTTTGAACCTGTCCTTTTTTGTGGCTGGGCCAAACCATAAAATGATGGAGGAATACAGGACTATTAATTAGTAATGGCAATGTACAAAATGACCAGCAGCCCTTGTAGAAGGTTCTTGACTTGCTGCAGGAAGTATAGTCTTTGCTGGGGCTTCTTACGAACAGTGTCTATGTTTAAGGACCATCTCAGGTCCTGAGAAAGGGTGGTTCCTAGGAACAGGAAGTGATCCACAGCAGACAGCGTTGTTGAAAATGGTGAAACGAGGCAGTGTTTGGGGAGTTCTCCAGAAGTTCACTATCATAACCCTCACTCGCTGCTGCTGGTCAAAGAGGAAGCTGGTAGTCCACCGACAGGTGGAAGCCGGTACTTTGAGCTTCTGGTGGAGGATGTCTGGGTTGATGGTGTTGAAGGTGGAAATTAAGTCCACAAAAAGGGTCCTGGCGTACATTTCTGGATGGTTGAGGTGATGCAGGATGAAGTGTAGTCTCATGTTGACTGCATCATCTGTCGACCTGTTTCCCTGGTTAGCAAACAGCAGGTGGTCCAGCAGGGGACCTGTGATGTCATTCAGAAGCTTCAGCACCAGTCCCTAAAAGTATTTCATAATGACAGGGTGACAGGTCTGTAGTCATTTAACCCTGTAATGGACTGGGATGAAAGTGGAGCCTTTGAAGCACGTAGGAACCTCACAGCTCCAAAGACTCGTTGAAGATATAATTGAAGATGGGTGCCAGTTTATCAGGTCAGGCTCTCAGGCATGAGGGGGAGACATTGTAAAGTCCTTTAGCTTTCATGGTGTTGAAAATGTTTATTTACATCTTCCTCAGAGATGTTAAATCCAGACAGACGTGGGGAGCTTTTGTATCTAAATGCGATGTTGATGAGTTGGTGGGAGCTTTTTAGCACCTAATCTTCTTAAACAATAGATTTATATATAATTTTAAAACCTTTAGAATCTGCAACAAACAATTGGGTATAAATTTGGGTAAATCAGTCAGGTCTTACAGTTTCTTTGTAAAAAAGAGATTTAGGGTATAAAAGCTAATCTGCCCATAGAAAGCCAGAGATCCTTTTCATAGTTGTTTCTAGTGGGTTAGTTTCAAGCTTAAACTGATTAAAACTACAATCCAGCCCCCATAGTTGCAACATACATCAGTTTAGTGACTGCATGGGTTCCTTACTGAAAATAACTTCTCCCTGCAGAGACCTTTAAAGGTTGGGAGAGCTGACTGGGATGCCGGTCAGAAGGTTAGCAGGAATAAAACCAGCAGGAAGTCCAGTGACTTTAATGCCTACAGACAAGGACTGCTCACACCTTATACCACAGCTCCTGGATACTATAAACATGCTCTCTGGTGCATGACAATTAGACAGTTTATTTAGGCTCATTTAAAGCCCCAAAGATGGGAGCATTAACACCATTCTTTTTTTATTTAATTCATAGATAGCAGGACTTTAAAAAGCAGTGCTTAAAAAATGTTTTTCAACATATTTATGTTGAAGTAATGTAAATATTCCAGAGACAGAGGTGTAAATAAAAACTAGATTATCATATTTAACCTCATAAATTTGCCAGTTATTAGAACAAAGTGGTAATAAACATTGACCTACCAAAATGGAGAATACGATTGGCCCATTGATCACCCAGTTTGGGATGGGGTTGTCATTCCTTTCCCAGCACCTATATGGGCAGAGCAAGGAACAATTGTTGGAAAAGGCATCCTATAAAGGCATTGTTAAAATTCTCCATATTTGGATTTTTGTGTAATTTCTTTGCTGCAGATAGAAAAAATCTTAACCCTGACTTTTGTCTTCAGCCTTGCTTTGAGCTTTCACGCCAACTGGTTGTTTGGCATGCATGCCATTGAAAAGCTTTTTCTGTCCTGCCGTTGCAAAAGTAACTATATTGAGTTTCCAAAATGGTACCAGAATTTGAACTGCAACCACATGCTTTAGTCAGAGGACAGTAACATTTGGCTTTTGTACCACAAGTACTGCAAGTGGGTCTGGTGTAAAACAATAGATGAATATATAACTCCTCATGCCTGCTGTAAATATGATGAAAGATCTGTGATGCTTTGGGCCCATTTTCACTCCAAAGCCTTGGGAAAGTTGTTAGAGTGCCTGACATTATGAACTCTTGAAAATGGGTCATAATTGGGTCTAACCACAGGATGTTGATCCAGAGCATATGGCCAAAACCTCACAGAAATGATTCAACTTACACAAAGAAACAGGAGCCTGAGCAATTATTTCTTCTTGAATGGATTCTGATGCAAATTAAGTCAAATTAAAAGGCTAGATTTTTCCTCATTTTTCAGTGTTGAAATCATAAATTTATTTTAATCCTTCTAACAGATCTTTAACAGTGGTGTCAATAATAGTGGAGTGAGGTGTATATGATGATGTTAATTGGTGAAACTTACCCCGTGTCTTCCAGGTAAATCCTTGTCATTACCCACACAGACACAAACACAGTAGGGATTCCTGAATAAAAGAGGTTTAGGTCAAACCACTGAGTCGAACTGTGAAAATGACAAATCAGTTCTCAGATGGAAAAGCTTCTGTCCTAGAATCTATGTGGGCTTTCCTTTGACTCTGTCCTAAACAGACTTACCACCAGTCAACAGTTCTGGTGCCAATGATACCCATGACCACAAGCAGCCCTTGTAAATGGGGGAATATACTCTGCTATTCTACAAAATCATCTTTTTCTTTTAATTGTATATGATTTCTACCAATTTGCTAAACCAAGGCAGTTTTGCCAGAATAGTGGGATCATTTATTATTACTTTCTTCAATGTCAGATGTTTACATACCATGGGATTGCTATGCTTTTAAACAATTTTGGAAAGCCCAGATCATTATGTCTTGGGTTTTCAGCTTCTAATAGGTTAATTCAAAGTTTTCAAATTAAAGAAGGCAAGTCTGCTCATATAGCTCAAAACAACCTTAAACACACTGCTTCATTGAGTGAAATCAGGCAAGTTCAAAGGCAACCAGCCAGATATCAGGAAGAAAATTGTGGACCTCCTTAAGTCTGGTTCATCCTTGGGCACAAAGTTCAGATGCCCTCGATGTCCATCTATTCAAATAATTATAAGCAAACATAGACAACATAAGAATAAGAAAGCATGAGGAAGGAAACAGGATCTTTGTCTCCGTGATGAACGAGTTTTGGTACAGAATTTGTGAATCAAGCCCAGAACAAAAACAAAAGAGACTGTCAAGATGCTGTAACAAGTCCTGTACTGACATGGGCTGAAAGGCAGGGATGAAGCCATTACTTCAAAATCAACACAAGATTCAATTCAATTCAAAAATACTTTATTATTCCCAACAGCAAATTAAATATAGAATGTGAATGGACCCCTAATTTTTAAAGTGTGTTGTGATCTCATGAAACTAAAACCAGCGTGTTTGGCCATGTTGGCCTTTAATACATTTGGAAGAAAAAGGCGGACACTTGCAAGCCTAAGACCACAAATTTTTGACTGTAAAGTACTGGGGGTTGCGTCTTGTTGTGGCCATGTTTGGCTGCAGGACGAACTGGTGTACATTTCAAAATAGATGTCATCATGTGAATAGATCTTTTGTGGAAATATTTATGGAACATCCCAAGACATCAGCCAGGAAGTTATAGCTTGGGCACAAATGGGTCTTCCATGGGGCAATAACATGAATCATGCCTCCAAAGTAGTTAAAATAATGTTTTGGAGTGACCATCACACAGCCCTGATCTTAGTCCTTGCTGAAAAGGTGTGTGTTTGAGAAAGGTGACAAGCAAATCTTATTTTGTTACCCCTGCTTTGTCAGAACATATGGGCCAAAATTCCAATAAACAATGGGGAAAAGCTTGTGGAAGTAAATCCTATTGTTTGTAATACAGTTTAAAAGCAATGCTACCAAATACTACTTAAAGTATAATAAAATCCTCTTATCATTCTGGCCTTTAGCAAATAGAAATAATTTTGGTAATCTTAACTGACCTAAAACAGGGAAAGTTTGATCTGATTTAAAGTCAGACACTTAGTATAAAAAGACACATAGCATTATTTTTTTTCTGTGTATGTACACAACTGGTTTAAACTATACATGTAATTCCTTATTTGCCATTTAAGTCTGCCATTCATCTATGAACACAGTAAAATAAATAAAATAAAAGTATATGCCTTTAAACTGAAAAGGTTACATACCCCAGCCGATAAACATGTAAATGATAAAGTGTTGGTTTTCAGAAAAGATGACAACCAAAAGCGTGTGGAGGTACAGGCCTTCCACCAGCAGCCAGAAGAAGTTGGCCATGATGAAATACTGGAAAAACACCAAGCTGGCTCTACATCCCACCTGAAGGACACACAAAAACCTGCAAATTAAAACCAGTACTTCCACAAACATTTACATCCTGGCTCCATTTTGTGACAAATGGATGGTAAATGAGGTTTAACAGAGAGTATAACAGAATACTCTCCATAATTTGCATTATTAAGAGGAATGAAATGTATACATGGATATCACAATCTTTTACAAATAAAAATTTTAAAAGTGTGTTGTGCATTTGTATTGAGTCTCCATTAGTGAATAGTTCACAGCCGCTTTTTGTTACCATGTATAGCAGCAAAGTGTTTTGGGATATATGTCTACCAGCTTGCACATTGAGAAACTGACATTTTTGCCCACTCCTCTTTATAAAATCGCTCAAGCTCTCTCAGAATGGATGAAGAGCATCTGGGAACCGTAATTTTCAAACCTTGCCAAGGATTCTCAATTGGATTTAGGTCTGGACTTTGACTGGGCCATTCTAAAACATAAATATCACTTGATTTAAACCATTCCATTGTAGCTCTTGCTTAGCTTGTTTAGGATTTTTTTCCTGCTGGAAGGTTGACCTCCACTACAGCACTGTATTTAGCCTCATCCGCTTTCCCATCAGCATTCACCAGATTTCCTCTTCTTGCGGCATTCCCGCAGGATGATGTTGTCATCACAATGCTTCATGGTGGAGGTGGTGTGTTAGGAGATATATGCATTTTAAGAGGACATCCATATGTGGCACTCTATTCGCTAACAAACATCAGGGGTTTTCATAGAACAGCTGCGTATTTACTGAGATTAAATCACACACAAGTGGATTCTAATTACTATTTAGGTGTATTCTTTAATGTTGATTGGTACTGCTTTTTTATTCAGGAGTATCACAGTAAAGAGGACTTTATAAATGCACATTCCACTTTTCAGGTTTTTATTTGTAAGTCAATTCAGAACCATCTGATTTCCTTCCTATTCACAATTATGCACAACCGTGTACAAAATAAAAACATAAACTTTCAATAAAGGAAGTAGAAGGTTGCAGCTATAATATTTGAAAATATATGTAATATTTGGACATATATTAAAAAAAATCAAAGGCTATGAATATTTTTGCAACACTCTTTATGAAAGTGACCAATAAAACTTACTTCCTGTGGTTGGTCTTCAGATCCACAGACCAACAGGATTCAAATTAATCTGTTTACTGTGCTTATTATCCTGTTTTTAAACTGGGACAACCAGAGGGGTCATTGGGAGGATAAGCTTCATTTTTCGCCACACAATGTAAGACGCAGTTTAAAGTTCAGAGTACCCAGACAGTGTTCTTGCAGATTTTATAAAACACCTTTCCAATGGATCAGATGTGAGGCAGGTAGAGGACAAACATGAGTAAAGTCAGGGTGAGGCCAAAGGAAAGCATATGCTTTCAATAGAATTGGGGTTGCTGAACCACTGAGTGTAAACACAGAGTAAAAATTATTTATTCAGAAATGATTTACTTAATAGAAACATGTTAAACATTCGGAATGACATCATATAAATACAGTTTGGCTTTATGGTAATAAAATCAAGTATATTAAGAGAAATAGTCCAACAAATAAAAAAATAAAAAACCTGAAAAAACATAGTAATTTCAACATCTAAACAATTACTTGTTAAAAAATGACTCAAAAATGATTCTCAAAACAATGTTTTGAATCATGTAAAGATGGCCGTATGTAACTCATATTCACAAAGCATATCATTTAATAACATTTCTGCTGTCTTGTTGGCTGGAACTGGAGTTCCACGACTGAAAGAGGTGAACACATAAATGGGAAATGGCTTACACTTGATTAGCACTTTATCAAGTCCCTAGAAAACCCAAAGCGTTTTACAGTACAATCAGTCATCCCCACATCCACACACTGACAGTGGTGAATTACAATGTAGCCACAGCCACCCTGGGGCAAACTGACAGAAGTGAGGCTGCCAGACACAGGAGCCACCGAGCCCTCTGACCACCATCAGCAGGCAAGGTGGGTAAAGTGAAGAGACAGACAGAGCAGGCATTCGAATACTTTTTTTAATCAGTTTCATCGGCCTACTTCGACTTTTGTACCGTGATCAAGCGATTTCAGAACAAATGTACTTAACCTTTGCATAATGGTTTGTTTATCTCTGTAGTTGAGTATTCTCATGAACAAGAGAGCTAAATAGCAACAATAATGCTAAGTCATATATATTTTACCTACTTGCTTTCTGCAGATTTGATAGTGAACCATATATTCATTGCTTGTGCTCTGACCTCTGCTAGTATGTATTTTTCAATGTCACATAACCCAATATCCCTACAGTACACTGTCAGTACATTAGAGACAATCTGTATCATCAGTTGTTAAGGAGAGTGCAATACAGTTTGTTACAGAAAGGTAATTTATTTACCTTTTCATACATTTAAATTAGTTGCCAAAAAAGCTAAACTAATAAAAGAATAAAAAAAATATCTGAATATTTTCTGGTAATAAGCAGAAAAAAGCAACTAAATGTTCAAAACAACAAGCAGGTAAAGAAAAATTGTCCATAAAAATCTGACCTAGAAATAGTCCCCAATTCAGTAAAACGTTCTCTGAACATGAGATTGTTCTCTAACTGTCACCAGTGCTCCTCCCATCTGCATGTGGCCTTATTTCCTGGGTCACAGCATCAGCTACTGACCCGGGTTGAAGTAATTGTGCATTCAGGCTGGACCCCTCACTTTTCATCCCGGCCTTCAGTCCCATTAAGGGCCCAGTAGGGCGGCTGCAGAAAACAGCACCCAACAAACAACACGCAACCTCCTGATTTTTGTCCCTGTCACATTTAAGCTTTAGGTTTTTGCCAGCATGTTCACTACCAGGATATGCTTTGATTTTAAAATGTAGCTAGCGATAAGTTACATATATGAACGAGCATGAGGTAACATACAGGTCTCTTTCAAATTTTCACAGAAAGTACGGTATATATAGTGATGAGTTCTGATTTCAGATTTGCATTGGATCATTTCAACCTGGAAAATGCATGGATTTAGTTAACTGTATAAACATTATTATTCTGTCAAATTTCCACCTTTCAAAAGGTAATTTGAAAAGTGTCCATGTACCCCAAACAGGTACATAGAGAGTATCTTTTTATTCCCTCAATAGGGGTGTAATCGTACAAACTGCAGTTTGGTATGTACCTCTGCTTTAGGTCAAAGTTTAGTACAACAGCAAAAAACAACAATTACAAACATTATATGCTGGGTTTGTCTTTCGTCGGTTAGACAAAAAAAAAAAACTCACAGATAACCTAACTAGATATTCTAGAGGCTCTAAGATAGCAGGAAATACAGTATGTATTAAGGCGAGACTTGTCAACTGGTCAGTTCACTTTAAAAATAAAAATAAAATATTCCAAACATGTTTACCCAGTTTGCACTGTAAACTGACATATAGTCAGTATGTAAAAAAAAAGTTTAAATTCAAAGTCTTGTATTAAAATAGAAAAAAAGGGATTTTGTTTTGTTTGTTTACTCAGAATAAAAAGCATTACAAAACTTCTAATTAATATTTTCAATAATCAAGCTTATTAAACAGGATTTATATTAGTGATTATTAAGAAATCAGGCATGCTAATATGTGTGGAAAACCTTGATGTAGTAGGCAAAAATGACATTTAAGAAGGATATGGAATATATACAGGGGTTGGACAATGAAACTGAAACAGCTGTCATTTTAGTGTGGGAGGTTTCATGGCTAAATTGGACCAGCCTGGTAGCCAGTCTTCATTGATTGCACATTGCACCAGTAAGAGCAGAG
>JAHUTJ010002978.1:0-10560 GCA_036250325.1 Characodon lateralis | reverse complement strand
CTGCAGAGAGGAGTGTTAAACTACGACCCTGCTTCCTGGTCTGAACCCTGGGTTGTCAGAGTTTTGGAGAACTAATAAATTCGGCCAGATTCCTAGAAAGAAGAGCTGCTCCATCCAAAGTGGGATGTGACTACTGCCAGTGAGCTTGCTGGACATTGCTTTGGATAACTTATAACATATCTATAAATAGAAATCTCTCAAAAAAGCAAAACATATTCCACTTGATAAGAAGCATCCAGGTAGAAGTGTCATGATCTGAGGGTATTTGAGTTTTGTTTTAGAACTTGTTCATGATTGTTTTCCATGTGGTGCTTTGGTTCATTTAATTTAGGTTTAGTTTCTTGTTCTGATTATTGTATATGTTTTCGAGGTGGCACTTTAGTTATTTATTCTTGTATTCTGTTCCTCGTGCATTTTAGTTTATATTCTGTACAATTGTTTTGGGTTTTAAAATGTTTTATTGCTTATTTGTTTAGCCCATTCATGCTCTTGTTTCCCCTCCCCAAACCAGCTCTTTGTAGCAAAACAATTATTTTTTTAAACATATGGCAAAGACAGAAAGATGTAGCAACAGGTTTTTAAAATCTTTCACACAGATATGTGTGATTGTCTGGTGAATTTTTGGTTAAATTATGTTTGTTCTTCATTCAGTGAAGTAACTAGAGGTGTTTGGAAGCAGGAAGCTCTGCACCTGCTCGTCTTTGAAATAAAGCAGTAGAGCTTTCTAACCAACAGGTCGGATAGTATTTAAACTTCAACTTAGGCTAGAAATATCAGTTTTATCTTTACAGTGTATCCTTTTTTTTTACTATCTAGTTTACTATCTACTAGTTTTACTATTATTTCAACAAACAGCAAACCGTCAACCATTGGATAATTCACTAATGTTGGCGTAAAAGTAAAATGTGAAAAGGATGAAAAAAGGAAAGGCTTGAGTCAGCTTCATTATACATAGCATGTTAAACTGAATAAGACTGTCTGGTTCAGTTTTCCCTCTTTGTTCTTTTTGGGCATGGGAACAAAAAGGTAAATGCAATCAGCTGTTGAATATAAAACCAGTGTACCATGTCCGTGAGTGCATGTGTGTTTGTGTTTTGCAGAAATCAAGAGCAGGAACGAGCACGCTTTTGCCTGGAAGCCATCCATTGCTTCAATTGTGTCTGGAAGTTATTAATTCAAACCAGAAGCTGAATGCCCACAGGAGCATGCACACTAACTTACATGGAATCTTGCAGATAACTTTTCAAAGAATCGTCAAGCAAAACAGCACGAGACCCATAAAGTAGTAAGCAGCACAAAGTCTTTTAATTATCATTGACTCATCATGTGGGATTAAGAGCTCGTTTTGTACATAACTGCCATCTGTTAATGTTTAATGGATGAGTGAGCATTTGCACAAGGAGGAACTGCTAAATGAAAATGATAAAATGAAGCTTCTGTATTAAATTATGGAAAATAACTCATCAGTCCTTAACTGGCTTGAACAGCATTTTTTTTTTTGTATTTGTCACAATTTATATAAATTGGTCTTGCATATAGCAAATGTTTTGGTACCCCAATGTGAGGCAGAATTATAGCACATACAGCACTTTATGCATTTTTTTAAGATAGAAGGGTATCCAAGTGACAACAGATCAATCTGCCACTTTATTAGGTTATACCCTAAATTTGAACCCATATATTGCCATTTAATCCCTTCCTACTTCCATGTTTTTATCCATAAAGAAATCCATGTACTTTAAGTATTTTGTACCTACGTTCTTTAAAAAATGCACACCAGCTGATGTCTCTTGGTTGCTATGTTCTAAGGTCCAATTTCATATATTTTAAATGCAAAATATTTAGTAATGTTTTTTATTAGATTGTGTTTCAGTTAAACATGGATCTCATTAACATTGAGCCAGACTGAGTCTTATGAAACATGAGAGATTTTGATGTCAGATCAATCCAAAATAACTGGGCAACCTCCTGCTGGTAGGTATGGAGTCATATGACCTCCACAACTACAAGACTGGAGCAGCTTAGAGAAAGTTGTCAACGTAGGTATGAAGTATGCTCTTAGTGTGGATAAACTGATGCATGGACAATACAAAACATCCAATGGAAGCGTGCTTTTAATACTCAAAGTCAGGTGCAAAACTGCAAAAGGTATAAAATAGTGAAGAGGACACACAACAGATCCTACCAAATGCTTAGGGTTGGGGTAAAAGTCCAGAACAGGATCTTGAAATCTGGAACAACATAATAGTTTTATTAATAACATATAATCTCTTTGTGGTACTTTATGTAAGCTTTTAATTTTTTATCCTGATGCTGCTATCACACTCTTCCCCATCTCGCCATGCAAGCTAGTGTATAGAAAAAATGCAAAACACGCTGGTTGAAACATGTATGGATGTTGCTTTGATGCATTCTTGTTTTGAATAGTGCATATGTATTGGAATCAATAGTGTGGAGTAGATTGGGTTGCTTGGTCATTTTTTGGGGCGGGGAAGCATAAATATGCACTGGCTAATATGCCAATTAGACCACAAGTCAACAAAAATGCAAAGGCTAGTTGTTAAAAAGAATATGAAGGCAGCAATATGGGATACATTTGGGTAACCAGGCAGACCGTGGTAACCCACTACTTGTAAATGTGTCCAACCATTTGCCCATCTTAATTAAACTAACCCTGGTACTACAAATCTGACAAATCTGTGGATGTTTGGGTGAAAGATGACAAGCGAGTGGAAGAAACTCAAGCCTAATTGTTTGTACAGCCTCTTGGAAAGACCCAAGCCTCATCTAACTAACTCACTAAGAGTAAACACAGGCAGAAAAGGAACATTACCCCAGCAAAGAGGTCAGAGATGGAGAAATTGATCTGCTAAACTGATGGAAAATCTGTAAAAAACATTTTTCTTCCTCAATCTTGGCACACGCATATCTCTGCATGCCTGCATGTCTCCGGAATGTGAATGTGGTAACATGTTAACCCTTTGTGCACTTCACAATGATCCAACAAGGTAAACATGATAGTTTGAATTTGTTTTTGTTTTTTAGTTTATTTACATGTTCTTGTGGCCAGGTATATGCATAACCGTTTATGTGATAAAATGCTCTATTTATTCTATTCCTAGTTGCTCAAAGGGCAAATAGCTGTGACACAGGTGTTATAATTGGCCATGTATGCAAGCACATTGTAGCCGCTTGAAAGCAATATCATAGTCTGTAATTCTAGGTTAGCTGGTCATTGTTTTGAAGCCATAGATGACTGAAAGTCATTCCCTCTTGTACTGCTTGTACTATTTTGTCATTTGAATCATTTTGTTTCTTAACAGGTTAACTAAATTAACTTATGGGCAAAATAAGACAAAAAAAATCTGTCTAATTAAAACTAATAGTAATTAGCTAAGCCAATTGGCGATGGTCGATGAATTAGTCGTGTTGCGGCAGAACCCGATGGAATCCATCAAGGCTGGTATCTTGCAGTGACATCACCGTCTTCTATTTTTCCATATTTAAGGATTAACATACCATTTAGGAATTAATTAAATGTTTGATAAGTGCCCCCAAGTGGTTAAATAGTTATTTGCTGAATTATTCAGAAATTAAGGGAAACTCAGTTTCACTTTAATTTTCAAGTCCCTGACATGCCAGATGAGGGGATCTTTATTAGTGCAGGGAGCAAAGCATAGATTAAGCAATGCTATTATTAGGTCATTACTGTGATAGCCTACTTAAGCAACAGCTGTGTTGCATAAGTCCAGTCCTTCACAGATATTCCTTTTTTTATTTTAATTTTACTCGAAGCAAGCAAGCATTTACTATAAACTTGATGCTAGATCAACATCTGAAAGAAGAAAGATTTGTTGCTCTGAATCTTTTTGTTTTCTGTGAGTAATGAGAATGATGGAAAAAGAGCTGGAGGTGAAAATTTGACTAGAATGGAAGTGCTGGATCAGCTAGGGGTTTACAGATGGAGCGGAATGGAGTGAGTTGGATGGATAAGGTCTAAAGAAAGAAAACTGAGATCAGTTAGCGATGTGGGCCCACTGCCATTTTGAGGCAAACATCCTTATCAACTGCTGAGCCCAAAGATGCCCTGCATGCAACCTAGCCAGAGGCTCTGGATCTAAGCTTTTGTGGTATCCATCACTTAAACATATGGTGGCAATACACATTTAATTGTTGGTATATAGGGTGGTAGGGATTGCAGATTTTGAAAAAAAAAAAGCAGGTTTATGGGGTAAAAAGCATGTAATGTGTACACATAAGAGCGAATGTGAAAGGAGAGTACAGAATAACTGATTTCCAAGAAGCAGGGGTCTGGTTTCCATCCATGTAGAAGTTGTTTTCAATTTAAGCGTACCCTTATGATGAGCTCTTATTAAAAAAAAAATTTAAAAAAATCTTTGCAGCATAAATCATACACTGTAATACATGAATGCCACAATTCCCTCCTCCTTATTGGGTTAGGGTACTTATACTTGTTATTTCACTTTCAGTGAAGTCGACACTTGAGCAGCTCTGCAATGCGAATAACTACCGCCCCAACAGGGTTTTATGACACAGTACATGAAAAAGCAGTGAGGAGCTCAGCTGGAGCCCATCTACCCAGCACACCCAATGTAGCTTGGTTAGCTCACATGAAAACAGCCATGAAGCTGTCACACTAGCGAACACACAGTATAGCTTTGGCCAAGTTAATTAGGTGATGTAATGCACAGCATAGGACCTTCTAGGTTGCACTTAAAGTATTTAGAATATGTCATGTGCGGCCATTTATGTTCCTTCATCTGGCTCTGCTTGACAGTCAGAGGTCATACAGCTCCTCTGTCCTGTGAGGTAAAAGCATCAAAATGTAAAATAAATCACAATTTGTGTAACACAGAAATAAGGAAGTTCATTTTGAAAGAAAAAACTTTGCATAGATCTTTGTGATTGCATCGCTTTGGAAAAGTCTATTATAAATACACAAACAGAAAGTTGTCAATAATTGTGAAATGTAAAAAAATGTTCAACAAGTGTGGTATGCATTTGTATTCAGCTCACCCTGAAGCAGTACTTTGTAGAATTACCTTTGCATGTTTTTTGGGTTTCTACCAGTTTACAAATCTAGAGACATGTTTGTCTATTGTTCTTTGCAAAATAAAGAATGTTTGCGGTTATAACAGAAAATTTGACAAAATTCAAGGAATGTGAATAATTTTACAGGACACTTTATACTATCACTGTAAAACACCATGACATGGTTGCCTTAGGTAAGAGGAATTATATGTGTTGTCATGAGTATGGCAAAATGTTTGTACATGTAAAGGCAAGCTGTAGAGTTCTGTTGAAAGAGTGCAGTCTCTAACAGGGCTATAAAAGCTTAAAGCAAAATACTGTTCTGGGTTCTGTCTGTGTTCCCTGAGATCGGTGACAACCTGCAGACCTCCAAGTCCAACTATTCTGGATTTATGATAAATGAAGGCACCAAGAACGTTATCTATTTCAGGTAAAGTAGTTTCTATGAACCTCATTACAAAACTCCTGGACTACCCCTTTAATTTTCTTTGGCTCATTTGACTTTTGTAAACCTGCTATATATCACTCTGAATTGATATAATTTGTGAGGTTAAAACTAATAACAGCAAATGCTAATGTACAAAATACTTCAATCCTTAGAAAATCTAGAACACTGTTTTGTGGTTTACAGCAAAAACACACTAAGCATTAGATGGGATCCAGCTTCTAAATGCACTTCTGAGCCCCTGTGTAATCGGAGCTCCCACGAAGAGAAACATTGGACGGGAGGAAGACCAACGGGAGCTTCCAAGATACCTCCTCAGGGGCCTGGTGTTGGGGGTCTTCGGTGGGGGTGACCATGTGTACATGTGGCAGAGGCAAACAACAGCTGTCTTTCAGTTTAGAAAGGGATTTCTGAGTGAACTAAAACAGAAAGCTGCCCTGGGGATCCAGGAATGTTAACTTATGAGTGTGTAAGAGTTGTTTGTGTGTGTTGTGGAATTACTAACTGCAGCACTGATAGCCAGCCTCGATCACTTTCTCTTTTCCCTCTCTTGTTTCCCTCATGGTCCTCACACACTCAATAGGCTAGTCAGCGGGGTCTCCTCAAGTGAACTTACTCCATCTAAGAGGAATGTGTGTTGGACACCCACCCACACACACACACACACACACACACACACACACACACAAACACACACACACACACATACACACATGGCCACAAACGCATGAAACCAAACGTGCACACAAATTCAAGCAGCTGTCTTTGGAAGTGAAATATCTGGCAGCAGCAGGTGGCTTCAAAATGCTTACTGGAATCACAGTCATTCACTGACCAAGGCTGCAAAGCTGAAAAACATTTGTCACCAAAGCTTTTTAATAAACTAACCTGAGCTCTTGTCCAGGTTAGTTTAATATTTGGTTGTGAAATTCAAGTACAAAGGATGACTTCAAGATGATCTTCTGGTTCCTTAAATCTGCATGTAAAGGGAAAGCAGAGCACCCATGTGAAACGAAGGTGGAGAACGTGCTAAGTCCACAAATAAAGGCCAACTTGGGCTCAACAAGGATCTACATAGAGGGTTTCTGTACATTCATCCTGTGTTAGACTTTAACTTCATGCAGAACATTCTCAACCTGTCGTTAAAGCATGCCGGGACTGCTTCCAGGTCTGCTAACCGACCTAAATATGATCAGGGGAATGTTTACGTAGTAGATGAATAAATGGACTGATGGGTTTCAAGCAGATACATAACAGAGACACGATGACGTATGTAATCCTGGACTGAAATCGATCCACATGCTTAATTTAGACTATGGACATTTCATGCCTGAGGAAATAAAAAACATGACTTTGCTTGGCTTTAGTCTGATCTCTGGCCTTTTGTTCCTCCCCTGATGACAGCAGACAACTGGGTCATTCACTTTCCACGTGTTTACGATAAAGTCAATTCCTTTGTTTTTCTGCATTTGATAACACTTTATCTGATAACACTTTATACACATCTGATTTGTAACTGTTCCAGTATGTGATATTTAAAACTGTAAAACTCCCAGATATGGAGACTTGGATTTGAGTCATATTTTAGTTGAGAAAACTAAAGATTCAGGCTCGACTTAGATTTGTGCCATAATGACTTGTGACTTTACCACAACATGTGGTTTGAGTCCTATGTATATATGTATGTGCAATCTTTATCTTATCCAATTATGGTGAAAGCAAACTGGTATGTAAGCTAAAGCCTTTATTTCTGTTAGTTATGTTTTGAAGATTAGAATGTTACATCAAACCAATAAAAAAAACATTTTTAATACAAAAATGTGGTCTTAATGAAAAACATGTTTAATACCTGCTTAAAGGTTGTAATTTTCAAAAGGTACTTTTAATCTGAGAAACACACATTCCAATTTATTGAATATGACTGTATTTCAATTAAAAAAGGATGCGGTTGAATTATTAACCACTGATGTTCGCAGATTGTGGCTTTTAATGGCTCATAACAATCTGGTCCTGTTACATGTGGCTTCATAGTAATCACCTCATCTATGTCTCTCAAACTAATAAATGACTTCTTGTCAGATGTAAATCTTAAGTAACATCTGACATTATCTGGCTGTTAAGCTGTTTAATACAAAGACACTTCCAGTTCTTCAAAATAAAAGCACTTCCTCTTCTGTTCATTCATAATCCCTCATTTATTCGGTACTCTGCACCTCATGCATTTCTTACATTACATATATTGAAACATGTTCAGTGTCTGGACTTGACAACAAAGATTTAAAATGTAGATGTAGAACACGGTTAATAAAGAAAAGCCTCCAAACCTTATGCAGTACAGCATATTGAGAAGAAGTGGACCACATGAACACATTGCAAAAACGAATACTAATTATTTCACTACAAATTAAGAATATTAGTCTTTTTTGATAACTTTCCATTGAACATAAGGCATATTTTAATTACCAAATTGATAAATATTACACTTTATAAGCTTTAAAATAATATAAAGCAGGTCAAAATGCATGCTGAAAAAAATATTAGAGATTTGAAAGATAACTTTTTGGTAAATGTTAAAAGATTATAAGACAATTGTAAAATGTTAATGTTACATTAAGCCTAAGGAGAAACATTACAGGTTTAAATTCCCATCTAATGCAGTGTGACAGAGTGATGCATTTGATGAAGAAATTTTCCTTTTAATTATTAGACTCTTGAGACTTGACATGGACTTGGGATGAAACGTCGGCTGTAAGTTATACAGTATACCATGATACAGGTAATGGGCTGAAGCCTAGACTTTGATCCAGATCATTCAAAATCTCTTGATCAGGATCCCGGTGCGACACAGCTGGTCCTATTGCCACAATAGTACTACACTACAACTACAACAGTCGTAGTGATTCTACCACTGGCAGATAGCAAAGAACACCTCTACCTGTTAATGTACTGTGTGTTAACAGAATTATATTCATACCAATATCACTTATCATGTTTCCTTCTCCATATTTCCAGCCTCTCCCTCTGCAAAAATAAACCCCACCAACTTTGGTGCGTCAGTGGGTAAAGATGCCACAGCGTACATTATCCTTTTTCACTCATTGAGCATCTGAAGTGATACTGTGTATCTGCTCTATGTTCCTGGCAATGCTGCGGTCAGGCAGGATTTGGAGGAGTCGTTCTTAGTATCATTTATAGCAACCATGTTTGAAGATCAAAGCATAGCCTGCATTACTGAACCATGGCCCTGCAGTAAGAAGAGATGGTGAGCATGCCTGGCACACATAAATCTAGACTATCACTGAACTGCACTCTCTGCTTACTGCTCTCAGAGTGCAGGTCCATCGACACAACATCCTCCAACCTCATTAGGGGCCGATTCAGTGTTTTAATAAATACTGTTTTAGTGAGATGCATGCAATATGTTCAGCAAGGCTCTCTTTCATGAGTAAAATCCTGCAACCTTTGGTGAGAGGTTAAACGTGTCTCTTTGGAAGTCTTTAATAGCCACACATTGTTGCCATTACCATGACACAGAGGAAGCAGATGAGGGTGCGGGTTTATTACGCATGCAGGGTCCCTGGATTCCTCTAAGTGATGGAGGAATAATGAATATTACTGAACCACCTCCATAGAAGGTGACGCTTGTGTACTTAAGTCCCCTGAGCTGAGTAATTCTTCTTGAATCTCTTTGCGTGCAGATGGTGCTGACTGACATGCCACTGCTGTGTGCTACAGCTGAGCCTGCCTGATTGGCCAAACATGGGTATACATGTGTTTGAACTTGTCAGTGACCACAGAAATTAGAAAGAGAGGAGCTTGTTGCGTGAGTCAACGTAGCATCTGCTGAATATGAACCCAGAAGGTCATTTGACTTTCACATTGACATTTTGAGTTTCAATATATGCTGTTTGGCTTCTGTAACAATAAGTCACATCTAGCGGTCAGACTGCAAATAACTTATGGGATATTGTTCATCCAGTGCTATGCAATAAATTGCATCTGTATTGAAAGGCTAAATTGCTAATTTAGGAGAAAACAAATAATTAAGGGCTCCTATTCAGTCTGGTAAAGTAGGAACTTATTTTCCAGGTCTGTAGAAATATGGAAAAAGAGAAAAGAGTGGTGAAATGTATTAGTATTTCCAGACCAATTTTCTATGCCATTAACTAAACGTTTATTGAATCCATCCATCCATCCATCCATCCATCCATCCATCCATCCATCCATCCATCCATCCATCCATCCATCCATCCATCCATCCAGAGCCAGCTCTAGCCATTTTGGTGCCCTAGGTGATGTTATGGTTTGGTGTCAACAGCTGCATGTACTAAAGATTTAATTATTCAGACAATCTATTCAAGCTTTAATATGTTATGTACAAAACTTAAATTAATATTGATGGTTGCAGTCTGCATTCCTTTATAAACTATATTTACCATCAGATATAATTTACTTCACATATGTTAGCATAATAAAATGTTTTATGAAATACTTTTAAGTTATAGATACTATTGCTTTTCTTAAATGCAATCCTTTGGAGAAGGTCAAATATGTGGCAAAACTGAATTGAATAAAAAAACTGAGAATACATTTAAAAGTTACAGTTCATATTGTTTTCTGTGTTTTTGAAGGTTTATGACAGTTTAAAGGCTTAGCCGTGTTATTGGCACAGTAAAAACACTTTTAGAGTAATGATGTGTGAATAGATGTGGTTAATATTTCCTCAGTGCATCTGTCAAATGATGATATTTACCTGCTGTTGAAAAAAACAACCAAAAGATGCAGCAGACAGACTACTTGATGTGTTCAACAAAACATTATTTAGTTGAGATTATGGATATACAAAATAAAGGAGGTTGCAATACACCTATTTAGTTACAGTGCCTTGCAAAAGTACTCAGCCCCCTTGAACTGGTCAACCTCTTGCCACATTTCAGGCTTCAAACACAAAGATATAAAATTCAAATTTTTTGTGAAGAATCAACAACAAGTGGGACACAATCGTGAAGTGGAATGAAATTTATTGGATGTGTCAAACTTGTACAACAAATAAAAATCTGAAA
>JAHUTJ010002977.1:0-10563 GCA_036250325.1 Characodon lateralis | reverse complement strand
TTTTAAGCTGTTCTAATACATTTCTAAATTGTTTTTGTCACCAATGTATTTTATTTCCATTTGACCTAACAATACATCAACTTCATTTAAATTTCTAAACACAGTTTATTTTGAAAATTACAAATAGTATTTTAAACAGAATGTGGAAAAAAAGAACATTCAAACAGATCAAGATTACAAGACAAAAGGCATAAAATAAAACTATGTACAAGTATTTACAATGGCGATAGCAGGATCAACCTGAGTGACCGGTTCCTGGAACACCTCTTCAACAGAACAAAGAGGCAGATGTCTTTCTGAACAGAAAGTCTCTGGCGGTGTGGCTAAATCTCTCTCAAAGTCAGAGACATGGATGGGATGCTGCAACGGAGACCTGTGGTTTGTCTTTCTGGATGGTGAGCGAAGCATCACACAGGTGGTCTGCAGATGTTTGTGATGCCTCTTTCATTCATCAAGTTTAAAGGGCCGGCTGGACCACATCACTAAGATGTAATCAGGAATATGCAGAATTAAAAGATGGTGCTCACAAAATATGAGAATTAGTTATACCCCTCAAACATTAATCACATCTACAATATTATACTTGCCTGCATACAGTAGTCATGTTCTGGTGGTGTGTATATATATATATATATATATATATATATATATACACTGCTGAAGTGAGCCGGTACGGTCCGGTACTGCGTACCACTAAAAGATTCGCTGGTACACAGTAGCGGGAAGAGGGAAGAACGGCTGTCTGCTATGAAGCCATCATCCAGAACCAGTTACGGCTGCAAAAATTCACGAGCACACAAAGAATATCAGATCTGCCACCAACAGGCAGTCTAAAACACAACTTAATCTGCTTATAAATATAGTTATTTTCCCCTCATTCCAAATTGTTTCTGAACTGTTCGTGCTATGCTGGAGCCTCAATGCTCCTACTTTGCTTCTCTCCCCTCAGAGCTTGAGGCTGAACGGCCAGCCTTTAAAACGAGCACCGCTACGTTTAATGTCTGTTTGCTCGCTGCTAAATACCCCAGTAAAAGCAAAGGGAGAGTAACTAGTTGTGGTTCATGTTATTTTGCTGAATTACAACAACACAGTACAGCTTGAAAATACATCTTGTGACCAGAGATTTCACATACACTACACAAGAGCGCATGCGTGCTTACCTTCAAAACAGAGCAGTTGGCAAGGAGATCGGTGCGTTCGATTTAATGGACTGGAAGATTTTACACAGGTGGTACACAGACATAAAAAAATGCCGCTTGCATTAGGACAGGACGAACAATCAATCATCTACAGACTTTTAAATAAAAACTGCAAAAAAAACCCGAACTGTCAAATTTGTAATTTAAGCGAAATCAAAACTTGACCACAATAGGTAGAACAATAACTTCTTTGTTCAAAAGAAAACAAACCGCAGATGAAAAGTTATGCATCAGAAAATGGTTTATCATTGTTTCATACATGGCGGTTCTTTAACAATTGATATATATATATATACATATATTCTACACTGTCAAGTGATTCTAATTTCGGCCTTATACAGAAAGCCTACAGTATATATATATTTGCATGCATATATGCCCCCAGTGCCTCCCCAGCCCCCTCTCTGTGAGTGAATGCTGCAAGTCACTGACTGGATGCAATTTGCTGGGTTTCCTTAGACAGGAAAACTTTTTATCCAATTTGAATAAATAACTGAATCTGACGTACACTGTTCAATGATTAGGATTAATTGGAATGTATGTACCTGACTTGTGAAGTGCCTTGAGAACACATATGTTGTGAATTGGTGCTATATAAATAAACTGAATTGAATTGAATTGAATTGGGCTCGCAGGTCTGCTCTGGCTTCGCCTTCCTGGGTAAGTACCCTCGTGACATTGCTGGCATAAGTCATCCACTTTATTTACTGCTACTAACAGTCAGGAAGGAATGAAACAGAACGGAAGTTACAGTGTAATTATGGTTATGGGAATTCTGGGATGACTGCCAGTCACACTTGTCACTTGGAACTTCTACTCAGCGAGAAGATCCTAGGAGACCGGACGTAGCCTTCCAGGTGCTACTTATAGACACAGCAGCCAGGTAGGTGGCACGTCACGTACGTGACTTTCTTTACATAAAACCTCGACCTGCGCGGAGCACAAGGGGATATATACACTTTGTTTACGTCTACTGGCATTCATTCACAGAACCAGAATTCACAGAACCATAGTTACAGTGTAACTTCCGTTGGTTCATGCTACATGAAAAAGACTGATTCAGAAGTAAAGTTTAACCAACACACTGACTTTTGCATAAGGGCTGCACAAGATATTGCACATTGTTTCACAATCTGTAGGTGTTTGTTTTTTGTAGTTTGATCTCTGTTTCTTCCCTGTTCTTTACGCTCTCTAGTTACTCTTTCCGTAATTTATATTTGTATTCTGGTACATTCTTGTATCCCTGTTCATTTAGATTTCTGTAAGATTCCTCCTATTGTTTCTATGTTCCTCTCATTTTCTTTCCTCCATCATCTCTATCTCCCCTCTTTGATCTCAGCTGTTACTCATTCTCACCTTATAACTCTCACCTGCTTGCCATGCCTTTCTCATCACTTCTCCCCATTTAATTAAACTATCTGGGTTCAATGTTTTCTACTGTTGCCTGTATGTTCATGTCTATTATCGCCTGAACCCCCTGTCTATGTTCTGTGTCCTTCTTCTCCATGTGAGTTTATTGTTTTATCATTAAAATGGCTCAACTCACAGGTACCTCCCAAGTTCTTCAATGTTCCTGCAAGAAACCACCACCTTATGACACTTTGCATGCCAATAAGATATTCCGCCTCACTCTAGGAGATGCCCACATTTAATACATATTATTCACTTTATGTCTGTCAGTGTTGCTCTAGGATAAATAGTCTGCAACTTTCAGTGACATAGCAGAAGTTACAGTCAAGCAGTTTGTTTTGGTAGTTAATGAAAAGTAGTGAGTAGTATTTATTAAGTCACAGATTTGGAGTTTAGCTATATGTACATAAAGCTTTAAATTAATTTAGTGATTTAGGCCTTTAAAGTGTGTCTTGGAGACTCAGGTACATAATACTTTCTTTGTTTCAATTTCTGACCATGTTTGAGATTGTATCACATCTAAGCACAATATTAAACTTCTGACACATCTATCCTGCGACCTGGTGGCTTTGGGATTGAGTGATAGTAGGAACATGAACTGTTTTTCCTTCTATAAGTGTAATCTTGAAATATTATTTCTCATTGTTGCAACTCTCACAGTGTTGAAAGCTACAATATTGCAGTCCTACATCTATACATATTCAAACCCTACTCCTAAATTTTTATTTGTTGAAGTCAAACATAATGTGTGTCTGTGTAGATAAGACTTGTTCTCAGGGAATGAAGCTTCAGACTGAACTTGCAAAATAACTGACATTAACTTTCTGAGATAATTACATGATGTTTTTTTGGCAACAGCTGTGCCCCAAATATTTATAAAACCTAAACGTTTCTTTCAGTCTTTTCTGTCATTGTGTTTAGACTTTAAACGAAGAGCAAACTTTTTTTCGAATATTTTTAAGCAAATAAGTCATAAGCAGTGTGTTATAAAAGCAGACACCATGCAAGACTCATTAGACGTTTGGAGCTCTCCCACAAACTGGGTTTACATTCAGCCCCCGGGCACATTCGTGTCCAGACATAGCTATATAATACGTTATCGATGTCCGTGGAGAAAACTGGATGTGTTCAGACTAGGTGCTTTCACGAGCGAAGCTGTCACGTGTCACGTGGAGTTGGATAATGGTCGCGTTCACGTGTTGTGGGTAACAGAGGCAGCTGTCACTCCTCCTCCCCTCTGCGGGTTCCATGATATAACTGAAATCTCTAAAACCCCGTAGCACGTATATACCTGCCGTGTCTGCCAGCAGCAGGAACCGTCCCGCCCATAAACTCTAAGCATGGTGCACGAAAAAGGTAAGACTGATACTCCACGTTTTTTCTGTTTGTTTTTTTGCACCGAGAGGGGGTCAAAGGAGGCACTGATCGAGTGGTCACAGGAGTTCTGACTGTGGGAGTCCAGAGAGTCCTGTCTGTGTTCTAGTGAAGTTTAAGACTGGCAGCTGCTTACGATGAGTAAAACATCAGCATTCAGTTACACTCTAGTTATAAACTTCGCTGATCGCTTATTTTTATTATTATACTTTAATAAATAATTTTAGAGTTGTATTTGAGTATATTAGGTTTTGCATTGACGAGCAACAGTGAGCGAAAAATAATTTGCAATATTTTCATGTGTTTAGACTTCTGCTATATGTTTAAAGATTAATCTGCGCACCTTATGCCTTTTATCTCAGTAAATTATACGTTATACACTGTTCTTGACACGTCAGCTTCGTAGTGAATAAAGCACTGCAGCCATGCATCACCTTACAGTGTCAGTTTGATGTTCGCTGCAGAAATAAACTGCAGAAACCAGCAGAAGTCAGTTGCTGTAGCTGACAAGCTCTTATGATTCTCCCAGTTCCTGACACCCCTGTGGAAGTCATAGTGGATCTGCTGACAAAGGCTACGGGCATAGCTGCAACATGTGCTGCTGTTCCAGAGGAACTGAAAAGTCACCTGAAGAAGGCTCTGGACATCGCCAGCGGACTGGATGACTACTTGGAGAAGATAACCACCAAAGAAAGTGAACCTCTAGCAGAACTTTATGAGTAGGAGTTTATTTAAAAAAAAAATTTTTTTCTGCACTTGATCAACTGAAAATAAAAGTCTTTCCTGTGTGAAATGCAGGGCCTTGCAGAAGTATTCATACCCCTTAAAGCTTTTCACAATTTATGTTATGATCACAAACAACTGTGTTTTCGTGGGATTTAACACACTAGACTAACATAAAGTAAGTACATTTTGTTTCTATAGCCCCTTTCACAGATTAAAAAAAAAAAAAAATCGAAGTGTTCCACAAAAACAGCAGAAAAATAAAAACATGATTAAAATAAAACATCAGTTTAAAGACAAAAACTAATTGAAATGGACATATAGTTAAAAACCATCATATTTAGTTAGATTAACTACTGATTAAATGGTGAAAGGAAAGGACAATAATACCCAGTTCAACCAGTGTTTTACAAATACAATCAGAAAAGTGTTACGAACATTTGAATTCAGACCTTCTGTGCCAATGAACCCCGTCTCCAGTCTCAAGCACTGTGCTTGAGACTCTTCCTCGATGGCCCTGTTATTTAGCTCCGTTAGCCTTCCAGTCAGTTCTGACCAACTTCCATATCACTGCTTAAGAAAAGTATCACCATGATGCTGCCACCACCATGTTTTGCTGTGGGATTGTTTGCAGAGTTAGGTTTTCTCCATACATAGTTTTGGATGTACGCCATAAAGTTTAAGTTTTGTTTCATCTGACCAGAGTTCCTACTTCCAAAGATCCACTGAGTTTCATGTATTTTGGTAAGCTAAAAACTGAACTACGTATGTCTTTCTTTCAACAATGGTTTTCATAATGATGCTTTTCCATAAAGACCAGATTTGTCAAGTGTTCTCCTAATAGTTGTCCTATCAACAGATCACCCACCTCTGCAGTTGAAGTCATAGCTTTCTTGCAGGACAGTCTGGAAAAGTATGGAATTTAAATTCTTTACATTTTCCATCTCTGGAGTAAAAGGAAAACATGACAATTGTATATGGGAAAAATTTACAGACTTTGTCTTAATCCATTATCTTAAAGATACAAACCCTAATTTCTGGAAAACTAAAAAGGCCTTTTATAATAATTTATATTCAGATGATCACCTTTAGTTTTGTTTTACCACATCATAACTTCAGTTTGTCTAACAGTAATCATTTTAGATTTTGAGTTACTAATAGATAAATTACATTCATTCTGAAATAAAATTGTTACTTCCCGGATCTGTATTCGATCCAGGAAAATCCAGTATTAAACATTTTAACCGATTTGAGTGTGTCCGAGGGGGGTGGGGGGACAACCCAACTTGGCAAATAGTTTGGAGCCATATGCCCATAATGTCATAAAAACTGGTGAAAAAATCAATAAAATTGATTGTGGAATGTTGAAATGGAAATATCGGAGCAACCCATATCTTCATCCATCTTTCTAATACCTCTTCTTCTCTTCTCTGTCCCTTCTTAAGAAAAGTAGCCCCGCAGTGTGATGCTCCCACCTCCATGTTTCACCCTACTAATTAGGGGAGATCTAAATTCAGTTATTGGGATTTTATTTAAAGGTGTAAGAGTAAAAGGGGCTGAATAGAAATGCACAGCACATTTTTCAGATTTTTCCTTGTACAATATTTGGAAGACCATGTTTACTTTTCTCCTCATCTCAGAATGATGCCCTGCTTTGTGTTTGTCACGTAAAATATAAATAAAATTCACTAATATTTGTAGTTGTAAGATAATAAATATAACAGGATAATGTCCTAGGGGTGTGAATATTTTTGCAAGGCAGTGTGTATGATGCCAAAACAGTTATGCATATTTTATGATAGGAAGACGGTGTCTCATGACTGGGACCAAGTGTTTAAGGAGGGAAAGACTAAGTTTCAGCTTCCAAAGGAGTGCATCACTGGCCATGTTGAGGGTGGGACATTTATATGCACATTTATTAGTATTAAATTTGCTGCCACACGTGTTTCATTATGATATGCTCTTGGTGTGCTTTATGGCAGGCCAGGCCCTTAAGATGCTGATTCACGTGAGTCAAGCTAGAAGGGTCCTGGAGATTGGGATGTTCACCGGCTATGGAGCTCTGTCCATGGCAGAGGGGCTTCCGGATGATGGCTGCTTGGTGGCCTGTGAGTTAGAACCGTACCTTAAAGAGTTCGCTCAGCCCATCTTCGACAAGTCCCCACATGGTAAAAAGATAACCGTCAAGACTGGACCTGCCATGGACACCCTAAAGGTGAGTGACAGTTACTGTCAGAGTTAAGGGTCATTTTGTAACTCTCCCATTGACTTTCTGAGGGATTCCATTGATATGCCACAGATCTTCAAAGGGTCCTCCTGGTCCATATGCAGATGCCTCTATGCGGTCCAGATTTTTGAGATTTATCATTTGTTGCTACTTAGTGTGCTTCCATTTAAACTGTGGCACCTGTTCACTAGCAAACTTTTTTTTTTTACTCTATTAGTGCTACCTGTTAGGCTGAACTGTGTTCCCATAGGGCCCATGCAGTTAAATTCTGGGGTTGACCTCAGAAACGTATCCAGTGTAGAGAAAAAGTTTCCATGACAGGACATAACGTTATGGAAAAAACTAAGTACATCCTTGCTGCTACCAAACAATTTAGGAGGGTAAGTTGCATACAGGTGCCTTATTAACAAATGTGACCATCTTTATAAAAGAGCTTTTGCCAGTTTGGTGCTTTGGAGCATAAAGGTCTGTGTTAACATACTTCCAGGGGGGAAAGAGATCAGCAATCACCTTGGAAAGGCAGTTGTTGCTACCCAATAAACGTGGAAGGGATACAGGGACCTTTCCAAACAAATTGAAGCCCATGATTCTGTAGTGAGAAAGCTTATTGTGTAAGCTAGAACAAAAATCTGAAACTTTACATTTTTCCAGGAGTGCACTACATATTCAGCCAAAGGTCAACATGCACAATCCTTAGATATGTGTAAAAAAACTGCAACACCTCAAACTCTACAGGCCTCACTTTGCTTGTACAATTTTAACTGTTTATGACAGTACACTCGCCCTGGGGATTGGCACCAGCCCTTCTACCAGACTTTTAGAGCAATGTCCTTCAGACAGATTAGACCAAAGTAGGAAAGTTTGACCATACATCACAATTTTTTGGTCAAACTTGGAGCCTACATTTCCTTTCACCTGTCATGTATGGATAGGATCTTGAAATTTAGCAGACATTAAATTACACATGAAATCCTCTTTGCACCGAGGTATTCTGGAGACATATTTGAGGCCACTGTTCAACAGCTCAGTCTAATCTGAGTCAATAAGGCAACAAGACAATATTGTTAAAGGAAGAAAGGGCTTAATTCCTCTACATTGATGTGGAAGACTTGAGAAGTAATTCATAAAACAAGTACTTGCTGTAGGATGTTCTACAAGCTACAGAATTAAGGGGTGTACTTACTTTTCTCTTTAGGTAGTAAATGTGGGCTTATGCTCATCAGCATGGTTTCAACTGGTTTGTGCAAACACATATGAAATGTATCAGTCAATTAAGAAACCATGAGAACCAATTGAAAACAATACCTTAAGTTTAATATTGTTTCTTGTTGGACTGCATGAGACAAAATTTGCTCAGTTGTTGGAGAAACATATTTAGAGAGAACAGACAGTGATCAATGTTCTCTCCCAACACAGCGTCTGGTGTGTAACAAACCAAGTCAATCGAGCAAGGGTCACCTACAGAATTTGCTTTGGGACTGGAATTTTGGAAGCAAATAGTCTGGGCAGCGACCTTGGATGAGGCTTTTCTGATAATTTGGGTGTTTTCTATTTAAGTCATGTCCTTATTTAGCCCTAAATATAGGTAGAGAACTGGTCTCATATGTTCTAGCCAGAATTAGTCTAAAAAAACACATTAAAGGTTGGGCTGGCTTAGCTAATGTCCTTGACTGTAACATTTCAGTCACATTTAGATAAGTGGACACAATCATAATGATAACCTTTCACCTTTTAACCGCATTTCCAGATTGGTTAGTGAGACAGCATGGTTGTATTTCCTACATCTTTTCAGCAAAGTTTTGCTTAGGATATGGGCATATGGTCATTTAGCACAATTTCTATTATGAGCAGAAGTAAGAGTTTTTTGCTGGCTGCAATAAATATACTTTAAGGGAGTGACAATACATTCAGGTCACTAAACAGTCAGACAATACACAATACTGGGTTCCCAATGATGAGACAAGTCAGGTTTTTTACAATGTTTTAAGAAACTACAAATCCCCAACTTTTAAACTGGAATAAAATGTTTTATACATCACAAGCTGTGTTTTACAGTCCAGGTTTAAGTTGCCTAAATATTGAAGTTTTTATGCTTGTATTTTTATATGATACATCAGGTTGACCATTGGTAATGGTTCACAAGTCTCTGTATTCTCAGCTCTTCAAGTTATTCATATCTTTTATGTCTTGGGATCTCGGCCCCTTGACCTCCCTGGGGCTATCTGATTGAGATAGCCCCCATCCCTGTCTTTCTAAGTCCTAGCCATTGTGAATTCCTGATGCCTGTCTGTCAGGTTTGGGCCACTTGTGGGGGTTGGGTGGTGTTCTTTCCTCTTGGCGGTGGGCGGTTCAACTGCTGGGGGCTTGTGCAGACGCCTGCCTGCCTGTATGGCCGGGTTGCGGGCTTGATCTCCACTCGGGGACATGGCAGCAGGGTTGGGCGGAAGGGTTTGGTACCCTGTGTTTTTCTGTGCCTCTCTTGCTTGGGGGATGCTGCTCCTGTGCTTTGCTGATGACCTGCCTTGTATCTGTCTGCCTGGAGCTGCTGCAGCTTCCAGGAGCCGAGGCTACCTGCTCATTGCTGCTTTTGGACACTGAGTGCTGCGAGCTTAATACTCCTCACCATTGTAACAATTCCAGGTGACTGTAAGGATTATGATTATTGATTAATTAATATTCATCAAGAATTGTAATTTAAAATCATAATTTGAATTTTTTTTTATTTCTTAACCAAAAATCATTACTTACGAATAGAAATCAGAGATGTCTTCTGGTGTTGTGATTATGGGCTCAAAGCTCTTTAATAATTACAAATTATTAACCAAACCACAAACTGTCACTGTTTATTCAACCACTTCACCGAAGGTGGTGTTAGGTATTAATTAGTCAACTCAGAGTCAAGAACGATACAGTCAGTTTTACTTGCAGCAAGGGTAGCCCACTTTGCAATGCAAACTACAAAGTATTGACACCCTATCTCTTTATTTATATGCTGTGGTCCAAACACAGTTCAACAGACAGTTCAGACAGGGTGTGTGTTCAGACAGGGTGTCTCACAGGCCTCTGGTGGGTGTGTGTGTGTACAAATAGATAACGGAATCCCACACACACAGGGAGGACTTCACACAGGGGAGCTGCATACCAGAGTATGATACAGAGCACAGTGCAGGTGCCTTTCAGCACAAAGTTTTTACATGAGTGATAACAAGTCCTCGCACCCATCCAACAGTCCCTCCTTTTATCACAGGTAAAAACATTTAATATAAAAACGAATAAGAAAAATACTCTGTATGAGCGAAAACCCACGGACGGTATTATATTTTGTGGGAAATACTCATACCGCCCTCGGCGACCATTAAAAGTTAAATGTTAATTAATATTTGAAAACATACTTGAAAACATAAAAATAAAAGAATAATACATGATGGAAACAGTGAAACGTAATAAAGGAATTTAAAAATCTGCTCTGTTTATGTCATTGTACTTTTTCTCATTTCACTTAAGCAACAACGTCTTTCGATTTTCTGCTGTAAGGTCATTTTATGAAATACAATGTATGAGTACACTCAGGCTTTTGATGTGATTTATTTACAACATGTCATCATAATCGTCCCCTTCATTTTCGTGCAT
>JAHUTJ010002976.1:0-10566 GCA_036250325.1 Characodon lateralis | reverse complement strand
CTTGGCTCTGATAGAATTTGGACCTGGTTCTGATACAGGTTTGTACCTGGTTCTGATGGAGATTTTTTCCTGGTTCTGGTGGAGTTTGGGTCTGGTTCTGATGGAGGGTTCCTAACTGATTCTAATGGAGTTTGGGTCTGGTTCTGATGGAGATTTTCTCCAGGTTCTGATGAAATTTGGAACTGGTTCTGATAGAGGTTTCTTTCTGGTTCTGATTGAGTTTGGACCTGATTCTGATAGTGGGTGACCAACTGGCTGTGATGGAGAATTCCTCCAGGTTCTGATGGATTTTGGAACTGGTTCTGATAGTGGGTTCCTAACTGGTTCTCAAGGAGTTTGGGTCCGGTTCTGATGGAGATTTGTTCCTGGTTCTGCTGAATTTTGGGTCTGGTTCTGATGGAGGGTTCCTAACTGGTTCTGATAGGTTTGACCTGGTTCTGATAGACTTTGACCTGGTTCAGATGAAGTTTTGTACATGGTTCTGATGAAGATTTGTACCAGGTTCTGATGGAGTTTGGGTCTGGTTCTGATGAAGATTCGCCATTGAGAAAGCACAGAAACTCAAGGATGTTGTGCCTGAAGGTAATCCAGCACAGGATTTTAGGTGCTACCATATTGCTGGAGGACAGCCTCTTCTTGTTCCTTTGTTAGTCTTCTTACGCTGGTCTCTTTTGCCCCTCTTTCACTGGCCTGATTTTTCCCTACTCCCCTCCACTCGGCTCACTTTGCAAGTGTTTCCATTACCCCATACTGTTTTTTCCATACCAATACCTAGTTTTTTAGGTTACATGTCACCTGAACAGATTGCTGTTCACTGACTGGCCATGGGACAAAGAGAAAAAGGAAGGTTTTCTAGGAGGTAGTGCAGGGAAAGGTTAATAAAACTCAAAAGCAACTACAGTAATTTTAAGGACCAAATGGCCCGAGTGGGTCAAACCAAAATATGATTTTACTATTTACAAATCATAAACCATGCCTGAAGGCAGAAAGAAAAGAAAAAGGACTTTCAGCTTTCTGAATTACAGGCAGGCGGGGCACTGTATTTAATAACATCCTAAATCAGCTGTTCAGATGCACATACATTTCCCCCAGAACAAACGACAATACCAACATGAATCGCCATGTTTGGTTAGGAAATTTAATGATGGTCCTTAAGCAAACCAGCGTCTGCAGGAGGAGGGAGCAGGCAGAGAGCAGCTGCCCGTAATCAGACTACCTGCATTGGATCAAATGGGAGAAAGTCGCTGCTGAATAAAGCGAAGCATGAAAATCCAACCTAAAATTTACTTTACAATGGTCAAAAGTCTGCGGTTTTGAGCTTTAAAGTTATTGTCCTCATTATTGCCATGGCTGAGAAAAGAACTTCCTCATAAAGCCCAAAATTGTAACTTCTTCAGGCAGTGTCTCTCCTCTTTGCTTCTCCTGCCACCCAGCAGTTCTGGCTGGGCTGTGGTCCAGATAATTATCCAAGTGGATCATTTTATACATGGAAAAAAAAATGACATTCTTGCATAAACAATAAGAAACATTATTTGTATTTATTTATTTATGTTTTAAACTTTATTTTTATTTTATTTTTTTTATTGTTTTCATGGAGATTACTGTAATGTGAGAATGTCACACTGTAATGTTAATGGCGCCACAGCACAATACAATGACGGAGGAGGGGCTTCAGCCGGCATAGCTCCAGCCGTCAGTGGAAATATAACAGGTACTGCATCCTGTAGAGGGAGACCAAGTCCCCCAGCAAAATAATGGAGTCCCCGAGATAGGCAATATGCAGCACCCCTGACAGGGTCAGGAAGGCAGGGCTGCACTACCGCTCAGCCCATAGGCTGAAACAACAATCAGAGACCTGTCCCCTACCCGGAGGCGCAGGGATGTGACCCTCTCATCCACTGGGGTAAACCCCAACACGAGACGGTTGAGCTTGGGGGCAACAAGCAAACTTTTAATTTTCTGTCTACTAGTTTTTTGGACTCTGCACCGTTCAGTTCTAGGCACACAAACACACTTCCAGAGCCATAGCTAAATGACTCCATCCATGCCACACAACATGTCTGTTGGTGTGTTAAGGGAGAGTGGAAAAAATAAGCTCCCATCTCTTTTGTTTTTTTATGCTTTTTTAGGTTCGCATCTCTAAAGAAATCCTCCACAAAAGCCTCTCTGTTTATCAGAGAGCTGTCGAGGCTGCAAACTTGGAGTACATCTTCTCTGGTCTCCAATAACATTCACAAGCCACAAATTCTTTGGTAAACCTGATTAATACCGCTCCTGAAGTACCAGCATCCTTTCTTTGGGATGCTTTTTGTAAAAATTTCATTGAAAACAATTTCCACTCAGAAAGAGTTTAAAAGCTATAGCCTATTAACTGCCCCTTGGATTTCATCTGTGCTTGTCTTCTGAAAGACATCTTCTATGCTGTTGGACCAACCCTGCTGGCTCTAATAAATAAGAATCTTGGTTCAGGATGTATTTCATCTTTGTTTAAATATACTATAGTGCAACCTCTTATCAAAAAGAGAAGCCTGGACTCTTTAGTCAGTCAGTCATTTTCTACCGCTTATTCCATAGTGGGTCGCGGGGAAGCTGGAGCCTATCTCCAGCGGACTCTTTAGTTTTATCAAATTTTACACCAATCAAATTCTCATTCCCCTCTCTTCTGGTGTGCCCCAATGGCTTTACTTTGATATTCAGATGATGTCCAGATATATCTACCACTTAGAGCACACACCAGGGATCAAATTCAATTTCTGTTTGACTGTGAGTGAGATTAAATCCTGGATGACCAGTATTTTTTATTTCTTTTTACATTTTAATGACAACAAAACTGAGATCATTCTGTTCAGACAAAGCTAGACTGATGGTGTCTCTGGTCTTCTAGGTATCTGTTACACTTATCTCTCAAGAGCTGCAACCTTTGATTGGGATTTTAAATTTGATAAGCAGGTGAGCTAAGTCATCAAGTTAACCCTTACCCAACTCAGACTTTTTGTCAAGGTTCAAGGCTTACTCCCTCTCAGCGATTGTGGAAGCTTAAAGCTTTGTTTGTTAGATTAAAAGTGTTATTGTTTTTACCATATGCAAGATGAATTCTGTGAAGAATTTTTCTGGGAATAATGGAAGGGTCACTCCGAGCAGCATGCAAGCCGTCTGGAAATAGATTACATTAGGGAGAAGTTCTTGGTGTGAGGAATGATTGATGGGCTTGTTATTGTAGTTCAGCCAGGAAATCTCATGATACCCTGACTCCTGCCAGGTCACTTTGACATTAGTTCAGCAGTCCAGTTTAGCCCAGGAATGAGGAGTTGACCAAAATCATGAGATTGCTATTGTGTAACTGTCACATTGGCCAATCTGATCTTTTCCAGATGTTTGGCTGGATTTGTACTCCCGGAAATGTGATTGAGAATCAATGTTGTGGATGCCAAAAGTTTTACGTAAATGAGTATGATGATTTCAATTGGTCAAAAGGACCCCATACACACCAATGCTTTGAATCTGTATAAAAAAACACCCTGTAAGGACTGAAGGCAGGGAACTTCTGGAATTTTTGATGAAGATGTTTTGTGTGTTGTAAGAAATAAAAGTTCCCCCTGTGAAGGCTGGGAAGAGAGAATACTCTGAGTTTTGTGTTAATTGCTTTTAGCTCAGTAGTAAGGCTGACCTCTTCCACACGATCTGGACAAAGTGATCATCGTCTACTATGGTATTATCTGCAAGTAGTGCAGAATGCACTTGTTAATCACTGCTCCCGTCCTTGTTGCTGGGTTCAGAGCCCATTCCTGTTAGAGAATTTAAGTTCAATTTTTATCATGCAGATGATCATTTTCCATACACCTGACAACAAGGAAGCAGTGCACTCAAGTAGAAAAAAACCTACCAGAAAAGTTCGCCATGTGTGTGCATTCATCCATCACTCCCTTCATGAAGCTTATCGACTCTGTGTGCAGTGACGGCCGACAGCATTTCAGTGAGTTAATCTTCCTTCCTTGACCCACACTGTGAGCAGTGTGGGTTCTGAAACACAGAAAGAGAAACTAACTATTTAACTTTAAAATCTAGGTGCTAAAACTTTGGCAGAGGAAGTTAGGACAAACATTAGCTTAAAATAGTGAAAAGCATTTGTAAATACACATTAAATACACATACTGAGGAATTGTTTTGAGTTTTGGCCTGTTATTTTGGAAGCAGGTACAGCTAGGAGAACAAGTATTTGATACACTGCTGAATTTGAAAGTTTTCCCACTTGCAAAGCATTTGTAGAAGTCTAAATTTTTATCATAGGTACTCTTAAACTGTGAGTGACGGAATCTAAAATAAAATCCAGAAAATCACATTGTGTTTTTTTAAGTAATTAATTATAGAATTTTATTGCATGACATAAGTATGTGATATTTAAAATATATATATATATTTGGTACAGAACCCTTTGTTTGCCACTACAGATATCAGACGTTTCCTGTAGTTCTTGACGAGGTTTGCACACACTCCATTCATGCCCCATGAGGTGAGATCTTTCATGGAGCCCCAGACCGAGGGGGATTGACTGTCATCTTGAACTTCTTCCATTTTCTGCCAACAGTTGTTGCCTTCTCACCAAGTTGCGTGTATGGCTGTTGTAAACAATTATTTTAGTATTTGAGTATTCTATCGATTATTCTGATGATTAATCAAGTAATCAAAAAAAAAAAAGTTTTGCTGTAGCAACTTAAGTACCCCGCCTCTCGCCCATAGACTGCTGGAGATAGGCACCAGCCCCCCCGTGACCCACTATAGAATAAGTGGTATAGAAGGTGAATGAATGAATAAACTTAAGATAGTAGAATGTATGAAAGAAAATGCAAGTAAAAATTTTATTTGTTTTTAAATAACATTTTATTGCTCAAAATGCAATAAGATTCAAACATCACCTTTGTTTTTAACTCTTTTTAACAGATGAGAAATAAAACATTTCACATTAACTTTAACATTATTGAGGCATATTAGTAAACCCTGCCTTTTACAGATATTTCACTAGACTTTAAGTCTGAAGTTTGAAGTATGAAAAAAATTATACATTTCTTCCTACTGCAGTAAAAGTAAATAAGTGATTCATGTATTCAATTAGTTGATTTTTTATTTATATTTGAGGTTTGAAGTTGCATTAAATACAAGCATTTTAGCATGACAAAAGAATCAAAATCTTGTATATTGTTTTTACAGATTACAAAAGTAAATGTGATCTTTGTAATATTAGCAACTGGTTAAGTAAATAGGTGTAGAAATTTGGCTACAAAGAACTGAGTCTTGTTGAGTTATTGTAAATAGCAAACGGCAGATAATTTGCTTCGAGGAATTTTATAAAATCGAGGTCCTCGAGTTATTCGAGGAATCGTTTTAGCCCTAGTTGCTTGACTATTTTCCTGTAGCCCTTCCCAGCCTTGTGCATGTCTACTATTTTACCCCTGATGTCCTTATACAGCTCTCTGGTCTTGGCCAGTGTGGAGAGGTTGGAGTTTGTTTGATTGAGTGTGTGGACAGGTGTCTTTTATACAGATAACAAGTTCCAACAGGTGCGGTTAATACAGGTAATGAGTGAAGAACAGGAGGGCTTCTTAAAGAACTAACAGGCCAGTGAGAGACGGAATTCTTACTGGTTGTTAGGTGATCAAATACCTATGTCAAGCAAGAAAATGCTAATTATTTGCTTGGAAATCACACAATGTGATTTCCTGGATTTTTGTTTTCAGATTCTGTCAGTCTCCGTTCAAGAGCACCTATGATAAAAAAAATTGAAGACTTCTAAATGCTTTGCAAGTGCAAAAATCTGCAAAATCAGCAGTGAATCAAATACTTGTTTTCCGCACTGTAACTTGACATGTTAATTAAATCCGTTAAATTTGAGAAAAAAACATTTTTCAAAGGAAAGAATAAAGGATTTTTTTTTTTTTTTTAAATGAGAGGCATTTTACTGCAGGATACATTTACTAAAGTGTTATTATTCACTAAAGATATGTTGTAGGAATGGTCTTAAAGAACAGATTACCTTGGCTGATCTCTGCTGTTCACTGAGGATAGAGCCAAGTCCTTTTCATCGACTCGACCAATCTCAGACTGCGTCCCCACTTTCAAGAACTGACCTTCTAGTATTCGGACACCTCCAGGCAGGCCAAGCAGATTCTCTGAAGAGTCCATATTCCTCTGCAATTCTGTTCCCATCTTCAATGAGTCAACCTAGTGGAAGAGGAAAGCAAGAGGAAACAATAACAATTATACACTTCTGAAACACAGAAAGCGCTATGCTGTGGGATGAGACATATGTGTATTTCTATTTGATGAAAGTACTAATCTACTAACTGATTTCCTACCATTCCTATTATATGAACCTTATAATAGGCATTATGGAAGTTCTGAATTAATGCAAGCATCATATAAAGTTGAAAGGTTTTGATTTCTTATACAATGAAATTCAGCAGTGTTCAAAGAAACATGATAAAAGAAGTGTACCCCACAGTACTCCAGCAGATTGATGATTTCCTTTTCATACACTGAATTAACTGCATACTGCTTTTCCAGCTCTGCCCAGTTTACCGCTCTACTCAGCACACCCTAGACTCACAAACACAAACAGACAAAGACATTATACCACATAATTCTTATTTTGATGGAACAACAGACAGAAAACACAAACAATACTTGCCAGTGCCTTATGTCTTGCCTCATTAAAATCCTTTACATTTAAGCACAGGTCTGATGTTTCTGGGCGTTCTAAAGTTCTTTCATTGTTTCTTTTTATACTCAAGGTAGTTTTAAAATTATTTTCATATCTGACCATTTCAGCCTACAGTGCACTGCTATATCACAAGTAAACTACATGGTCTGGGTAGCTGGTTGATAGATAGTAAATGGCAAACATGTAGTTTGAAGCTAAGAAAATGCTGTGGAATTCAGCATCAAACTTGCTTTGTGTTCTTGTAGACTTGTTCGTCTTGAGATAAGTGAACACAGTTTACCAGAGAAGTCAATAAAAAATAAATTGCTTGGTTCAGCTATAAAAGGTTTGCATTGGACATTAGTGGAATATGTGCACAAAGCCACAAAATTTGTGTTTGGTGGATGATTTCTTTGTTGTAACAATCCTTTTCAATAAATCTTGTTGGAAGGTCTTTTTATCGCCATCAAAAAATGGTGCACTATTTGTAAGAAAAATGCATTCACTCAGTTTTGTAGAAAACCTCGCCAGATCCTCTCTGAGAGACTTTTAAAAAGTATAAGATTTATAGAATAACATTGCATGAAATAAATATTTAACCAAATTGTTTATCTACAGGATTTTTGACTATCGTTTAGAAACAGTGTATTACCGTGGTGAACACACTGGAGGCAGTGGACCACGACAAACAGGGAATAAGAGGAATAGGTTTGGGCCAGTTGGTCACTGCCAGGGATGCCATCTAGACACAAAGACACAAAAAAGGCTTTGTGAAACACATGATCATTGCACAACACATCACATTCTTCTTTTAGTTTTATAAATCAATTTGATTTTTGTAACTTCACAGAAAGACAATGGCAAATGACTATGGATGACAATGGTATAGAAAAACCATCTAGGATATAGTGTGAGAATACTGGCTGCAAAAAGGAAAAGGGGAGAGAAGGAGAATAGAATGGAGGAAAGAAAGAACAATGAAATGAATACAAGATAACACCCTGCCTGCTTCTACATCTGCAGAAACGTTCATATTACCAGCTTTTTTACAGAAAAGTGCATGGTACTTATGAATGCAAGATGTATTTAGTGGTAAATGCGGCTCAATATAGAACATTTGTGTATCTGTTAACAACGGAATCTAAACACCTGTGGTCTGAGTGTGAGTGAACTTGTGTATACAAGGTTTCTCCATAAAAATATGCAATAGTGAGTGTGAGGAGTCACAGACCTGCCACCCTGGACCAGGGACAGATACGGAGGAGATCTGAGCCACGGACATCCAAAGGCCCCCCAGAGCACAGGAACCCCAGGAGAACCACCGAAGGGAGTACTGTAATCCCCCAAGAGAGGAGCAGGGGAGAATCCCAGGGGAACCACCCAGCAGCCACAGTGCAGAAGCCTCAGGGAGCTGCAGCGACGAGCCCACAGGCCCCGCTGGCAGCCGTCTATGGCCGAGCAGATCCAGCCATGGACCCAGAGACCCCGGGGCACATCATTCCCCAGGCAGAGGCCCGACAGAGTCTAGGGGTCCAGGCCCCGGCAAGCAGCCACCGGGAGTGAGCCAGCACACACCAAAGCACCCAGCCCCGGATACCGAGAATTACAAGTACACCGGCGGGCAGAAACACCAACCACTCACACTCCCCATACAAACTCTACATTCCCAGGCCCAGGTGCCGATACCCCAGAGGGGCAACCAGCCCCCGCACCCAGGAGGTGGTCCCCTTACCTCCGGGGGTGGAGACAGGCAGACCGACCCAGCACCTGAATCTGGTCCGGGCTAGCCCAGGGTCGCTCAAGTTCAGGCACGAGCCTGACCCCCTGCAATGACCCCAGTCCCCAACGACGCCCATCCGGAGAGGGGGCCATGTACAAAAGAGGGGTCTACTAGGTCCAAACCAGCCTGCCAACCAGAGCCGCCACAGAATAAAATAGTCCCAACCCCCCAATAAATTCCAATCCAAACCCTATGAGCACCCCACCCCCAATGAACCCCGACTTGAATTTCCCCACAGGGCCACCCACAACCAGGACACAGATATCGAACACATGACCCTGAACCCAAACGCCATGAATCCCCTCCCCACTGGGGCACATGTCCACAGGTGAGCTCCATCCCTGAAAAACAGACAAAGACACACCCACACAGCGCAAGCTCCACACACAGCCCCGCTCCAAGCACCCCAAACACAGCACGACGCAACGGCAAGGGAAGGGTCATGCACAATGCCGGGACACCACCGAGCACCATGCTCACAATGGAACCCCCAACACCACATCAAGATGGGACAAACTCATCCGGCAAGAGGTCCCCCAGGTGCTTGCAGCTGTCCGGGGACCTCTTGCCCCACCACGCCTCCCACAACCACACAAACATCACCGCCACTGCAACGATAGCCCAGGGAGAGACATTAAACAGCTCCACCATCACCCACAGCTGTTTCAAATGCCAGTGATCTCCACCCCCCGAACACGACAACCAGCAGAGCAGCACACCACCAAGCCTGCTCAACCATCCGGCCAACGCCAGCAGGCCAACCGCTCCAGGCCAAGCACAACCGGCCAGCCGTTCCACTGCAGGCACTAGACATGATCCACCGCCCCACCTGACCACCAACCGCAGCACAGCGCCTGACCAGGTGCCAGAGCCACAGAAGGAAGCATCGAAGGAAGGCCACCACAGCATGCCGAGGACCGGGCGCCCTGCCAACCTTACTCCCAGACCATGGAGGTGCCCCAGCATGCCGGCCACCCACACTCCCGCATGGCAACCCCCTCCACCAAAGCCATATCCCAATCAACGCCGCACACTGCCTGGCCAAGACCTCCAGCCGACGGACTGGACCGAGATCCAAAGAAATCCCAAACCCCAAACCCAGCCTAAACCCCAACCAGAAGGCCTGCTCCATCTATGTGGGATGTGCATGTTTTATGTTTTATCTACTTACATATCCTCCCATAGAGATGCCAGTCATTCCTAAGGGCCAGTACCCTTCTCTCTCCAGCCAGCGGAGAAGCACAATTGACTCCAGGATCAAAGCCCCTCCCATCACAAAAAGGTCCGACACATTCTTTAGACAGGATCTCCTAAAATATGAAGATAATTTAGTTTTGAATGAGCAATGAAAGACTATTGATGAACTAATGCTATGTTCAGTTGTCCTTTTCTTAAACCTCATACTCAACCTCATTAATACTATGGTCCAGGCAAGCATTTCCTAATGTTACTCTGAATTACTCATTTTATCCAACACATTTTGCTATCTGCTGATTTTTTTTTAAAAGAATTGTAGAGGAATTTTGTTAAAATATTTACTTATCTAGCAGAATATTTGAAACAAGAGTTATGCTGTTCAGATATTGTGAAATTAGGCCACCTTTGAGCAAAACCTCTTTGGAATACACAACAATACGGTTCTCCTGTTACTTAAAGCCAGCATTTTTTAAAGTGTAGGGGATTGCAAGGGGGGATGAGAGACAGCTCCCATATGAATTTCTTTCCCCTCCTGGGCAGAACATATTAGTATGATGAGCCCAACCAGTCAGATTACAGGCATGTCTAGAAGCCATAAAAACTTGGATGACTAAATTTTCTGGTTCTAAATTCAGACAAGACAGAAGTTGTTGTCTTTGGACCAGAATCTTTGAAAAAGATACTGCTTAGTCAATCAATTAATTTGGACGGCAGTAATAAAGTAAAAACTCTTGGCGTTATTTTTGATCAAGACGTCATTTAAATCGCATATTAAACAGGTTTCTAGGATTTCCTTCTTTCACCTCCAGAACATTGCCAAAATTAGAAATATCCTGTCCAGGAGTGACGCTGAAAAACTAGTCCATGCATTTGTTACTTCAAGGCTGGACTATTG
>JAHUTJ010002975.1:0-10570 GCA_036250325.1 Characodon lateralis | reverse complement strand
TTGCACAGTGCTCCTTGGGATGTTTGTTATTTGTTAAAAAAGTTTGACACATCCAATAAATTTCATTCCACTTCACGATTGTGTCCCACTTGTTGATTCTTCACAAAAAATTAGAATTCTATAGCTTTATGTTTGAAGCCTGAAATGTGGCAAGAGGTTACCCAGTTCAAAGGGGCCGAGTACTTTCGCAAGGCACTGTATTAGCGGTTAGGTGTATTCAGTGTATTCAGTGATTAGAAAAACATTTTCTGAGTTTGTGACTGATCATCCGATTTTGGTCACCAGCCAACTTCTCAAAGCATCTCAATGCAAGAAATGGAGTTCTGACAAAAATTCAAACTGAAAGACTCACCTCCTCTCATGGCCATCCTATGACTCCACCGTGCGTCTCTCCTACATCCAATCAGCGTCAGATCCGCGTGTGTCTTCAATCAATCATCCTCCGAGGCTTCGCATTTAAGGACCTCCAGTCATGAATTCCCCGCTCTTCAGCTGAGCTTCGACCCTCCTCTACCCCACCTCCACCCTCTCCCTTCCATACTCCTCCTGGCTCCCTTACCTTCTTAGACATTCATTCCACCACCACTGTCGGATCCCAAGGAGAGAAGACTCATCTAATTCTAAGCCTAAGACGTTCATTCAAGCTCATGTCATTCTCAGCATTCATGTCTTCCTCCGGGGTCCGAGCGCCAAAGATATTAACTTTTATCAATAAACTTCTCTAATTGCCATCTTTGTGTTTCTTATTGTGAGTCTTTTCAGGTTGAAATGTGCCTGTATACTGGCTTTTAGTTAATACCTTCATATATCTGCTACATGTTTGTTTTTTACAGGAAGAGGCCTTTGCATTTGCCAACCAGGTGGGCTATCCTTGTTTGCTTCGGCCCTCATATGTTCTTAGGTGAGTTTAAATGCCAAATACCTATCACACATAGTTATGTAAATTTCTGTATGTATTGTAATTACTAAAACAAGGAAGAATTCGTAGATATCTTTTTAAATCTATAAGCAGTCTTATACCCTAAAATGTTTGTTCCAATTCCTTGATGCAACTTTATTGCATTAGTCAGTTTGCAACTTACTCTAATTAATCGTCTTTGTGTAAAATGTTTGAAAGGTAAAAACTATTTAAACAGATAACATTTATGCTGCTTTTATTATTAAATACAAACTGTGGCCAGCTATGTATAAACCCATACATCTTTTACTAATTATCTAAATGATTACTAAATCATTAAAGTACATTTTCATTCATAATGATTAATGACTTGAACAGTCTTAGAACCTTTAACTATGCAGTAAAATGTCTGCCCAGTAGGTGTCAGGAAGACACCCTTAAACAGAGCTTTGGGTATCACTCAAGCCTTTGCATAATTGAGTCTATGGTGGTTTTGTTCTTTTAAGGGTTCTGAAAGATGTGATATATTTTTTTTAATGGATAAGCAACAAAAGGAAACTAAGTAATAACAAGTGTTTTAGCAGAGGGTAACATTTAAGAATCTTAAATGTCAAAGTGATTGAAGAGGTGTTTGCCAATAATTTAATTTGACATAAAAAATTATAATCATATCTCTAGAATAACTGACTATGGCCAAATGTTATTTAAAAGGAAGCTTGTGCCCTTCTTTCTTAGGTACTAGAAATGTATGAACTCTCTCTGATCTGATTTGCACAACTTCTCTGACATTTATACAAAACAGGTTCCTATTTTGTCATAATCATGTTTGCAGTCAGAGCTCAGAGCTCATTTTAGAGCCTTCACAAAATACCTGCATTTTATTTACAAGTCTAACTTTTTTTGGTTTGGTCTTTCTCTTTTGTTGTGAAACAATTTGATATGTATAGGTGACATATGCAAGTAGTGCTTGACACAGTAGAACAGAAGACCTTGCTTTTAGACACATCTTACTGACAAGACAAATGGAGTCGAGTAAAAAAAAAATTATATTTGTGTGGATTAACTGTTTTAATAATTTGAACAAAGTACAAAAGCCAAAAACAATGGAAGATGATCATTATTCACAGTAAATAAAGCTTGCCAGTTTTTTTTATATGCTCCTGTGTATGATCATGTTTTAATGTAATTAAAATGTAATGCTATACTAATATGCACAGTCATCAACAAGACTTTAATGTTACTTTAAGTGTTCATTTAAATGACCTAAAACAACAATCCCAGAACTATTACAAAGCCATCTGGTATGAAAGTAAAATCTGACATTTTTAAACAAGCACATCGCTGTACTCCTCTTACTACTAATTCTTACTTAACAACTTAATAACCTATTTCTTTGGGACCACTGTTGGACAGCTTCATATGCAGTCCTTATAGTCAATGGTAAAACGTACAGATGCACCAATTAGAGTTTTGTGATCAATTTCTGATACCAAGTTTGGCTTGGTGTCAGAGTTTTCTCTTTGAGAACTATAAGAACAGCATTCAAATATTTTTTTTTCTAGCCTTTCTGTGTGAAGAGTGATTAATTATTTATATTTAGAATCAAAACTACATAATTTAGGCCCTGTTTAAATGGCAATGTTTTCTGGTGAAAATGGAAAAGTTTAGAAGCGTTTTGGTCTTTTACATGACAGGGTGCACATTTCCTCTGAAAATGGCACAATTTAAAAACGGGTTCCAGAGTTTAGTGATTTGAAAATGTTCTGGTCTCTACTGTCTTATAGACGAGAAAAATAAAATCTGATTCATGGGCAGTATGACTGAAATCATTAGAAATGAACGTCCATGCACACAACGTAACAGCTGTCGACCAGTTTAAAATCAACAGAAGACAAACATATCAACAATAACAGTCACAGATTCCAGAGTACTCTTGCTGCTGACTCTTAATCTAACCACAGTTCTCCAACAAAGTGCTAATTTTCTTCCCAGTTTTGCCTGTTAAATTTCAAAGTACATACCGTCTACAAGTGGTTGGTGGGAGAATTACAGCATATTCACATATTCACATCACAGCTGAGTTAACAGAAACAGACATTTGTTTTCAGTGGATGTTGCTTTGTAAACAGGGGCCTTAGAGAGCAGCTCCTCTAAAACAAGGTTTTAACGATTATTCTTAGACGACAAACTGATCAGTGAGCCGATATTTTGAGCTGGCTTTAACATCCAGCATTAGCGATTAGCACAGCTAGCTTTACCACCTGAAAATTGCAGTCTTGCTTTGTAACACCAAGAGAATGCACACCCTTGCTGTTGCAGAAACAAAGTGTGCCATAACTTCAGGTTAAATCAGAAAGATCAAAGGATTGCAAAAAGACTTTGGCTTCTTAATTTCACTTTAATACACAGCAAGCAGACAAGCTTCATGACTTTCTTTTTCATATCTAATGAAAGTCTTGCTATCTCTTTTAAGTAACAGCCTGAATATAATAGACATGTCTCAGAAAATAAAATGTTCTTGTAAATAACTGCTCCTATCCTTCCTCTGACTCCATTTTATAAACTTGACACTGACACTGAAAAAGCTAGCTTCGATTCTTCTTCCCTCTGTAACAACATCCACATGGGAGAGTTTTGATGTTACAGAAACTTGGTAGTACAAACATATGGTGCATTTCCAAGTAACCTGTAACTGGTGAAAAGCAGATCTCCTAGTGCATGAGTTTTACTCATCCACTTACTTTAGAGCAGGTAGCTTGTATTATGCAATAAACTGAAATCATTGTTAGACTTTGGCTGATCACTCTAAATCCACAGAATACTGATGTCAAAACTAGATGTCATCCATGTCAAAGATTTGCTTTAATCTGAATGCATTCTAAATCTTCTGACTCCTGAATTCAAATGGAGGGTCAGTATTCTTTAGGGGTTGGACATATGTCTTCCTTTGAGCCACATTAAGCTGGGGAATAAAGCTCTGACTGAAGCCTGTGGCCTTACTTCATCCTGTTTCTCCCAAACACTCCATATCAAACAGGATGATATCCCAGCTAAAATCAAAAACAACATGCGCAACAAAACTAACCTAAATCTGTTGTTTTTTTAATGATGAAGTTCTGAACTCATTTTCAAGAGCCTGAAGTGCTTTTCGACCTAAATAGCTGTTCTTCGCCATTACTCTCGCTTGCTTCTCATTTTGACTGTTTCCAGACCTTGTTCCCTATGGTAATAGTGATGCAATAGAGATAATGAGTGTTTTGAACAATCATTTGAAGCTTGTATGTTCTCCTGTTGGTTCGCTTCTCTTCATCTTCCATGCCCTCGTGTTTTCTCTCCTTTTACTCTCATTTTTCCCTCCTTCTGTTGCTTATGTCTCACCAGCGGCTCTGCAATGAATGTTGTCTATGGGGAGAAAGAAATGAAACGCTTCTTGGAGGAGGCTACACAGGTTTCCCAGGTGAGAGAAGGTGTTAAATCTAAGTGTACATGTCTCCTCATGTGAGACAGACCTGCTGCCATAGGTCTCTCTCCTAATGTTTTGCCTACAATTTTCATATATTGTACTTCCTTGACCTATATTAAACTAGGATGTTGTTGGGTATATGATTTTCCTCGAACCATTTCATACATAGAAAGCCTTTGAGAGAATGTCTATGTTGTGGTTTCCCTCTGCTTTCAATTAAAACTCATGCTGCCAGCTTTCAAAGCTGCTGGTTAGTGCTGGGTGCCACCTCCACACCAAGGTTGCTTAGGGGTGACTGGCAATTCCATGGGCCTCTACCTGGGGCTTGAAAAAGAGACCTACCCATTCAGAACTCCAAGACAAGCCTTTTAACATTGTTTTAAATAGTTCAAACAGGTTTAAAGTAAAGAGAGCTCCATTCCTTTTCTAATATATCAAGCTAACATTTACAGTAGATATCTGTGGCCTGTGAATCAGTTGCAATTAACATATAAGCAATTTAATACTAACAAAATGTAATGTCCCATACATCACCTTAAATTTGTTTTGACAATCACATACTTTGTGGTTTTTGTGCTTATTTAATTTAAGATGGTCTTATTGTGCATTCTCTCTATATTCTGGGGTGGAAATTTCCAGGTTCCCTTTCCAAAACCAACCAGAACACTCCCTGAAGTAGTAAATACCACTTTTTTTGACTTTCTATTAGAACATCATTCCCAGCTCCACACAAAGTGGAGAGAGAAATAAATTGTTATTGAATTTCTAGAAGCAAATTCCACTGTTTTGTGACTTCTGCGACGACTCAGACACTATTAATACCAAAAGAAGCACTGAAAATGATCCATTAGTGCTTTTACAAAGATAACTAGGATTTCAGAAATTTCAAACAGCATTTTAAAGAATTTCTATTCAGTGAACAATTATCCATTTCTCTTATTAAACAACTGTGAAATAGCCCTTTAGCATGAATTGGAAGCTCCAAAGCAGATGGCACCTTTATCCTGCATCATTAGCGGGTACTAGATGATGCTTAAAAATAATTTGTGTCTCTCCTGTCACTCTGTTAATGATTTTAGTTTTTTCTACCAGGAAGTCCAAATGCGGCAACATTTCCAATTAAAAAGTGAGGAGGCCCTAAAATGGCCTTAAATGCTTATATAACCAAGTGTTGTTGACCAATCCAGCAAAAAGTCTTTATAAAACAGTCTCTGGCAACAAAACAGAGTGACAACTCAAGAGGTTCCTGCTACATTTCTTCAAAATAAGAGTTTCAAATATTGCTACAACCAGGTGTCAAGTTTAAAACACTCAGATTCATCTCTTGGGATCATAAGTAATAGCTTACACTTACTTCACCCGACAAAATAGCAACTGGTTAGTGTTTCGCAAAACATTTGTAAGGATTATGATTATTGATCAATTAATATTTATCAAAAATCCTAATTAAAAATCATAATTCAGGAAAATAATGTCTTAACCAAAACTCAATACTTACGAATAGAAATCAGAGATGTCCTCTGTTGTTGTGATCACTCTTGTACGAAATAAACACAAACGCTTCTCTTAAATATATATGTGAACATTTATTGAAGCCATATAGCCCTGATATACTTCCATTCTGGTCCAAAAACCTTCACCTAACTAACAAGCACTATTCTACGCAAAGGGAATACAGATGACTACCTAACAATAATAATAAAAGAAAATATATACACATTGAGTGTCTATGAAGAGCAAACCAGCAGTTTTATGGACAAAATGGGTAATTTGGGTTAACTTGGAAAGTCCTCCTGGCTGATTGCCCCAAATGAACAAAGAGTCAGAAAACTCTGAGGCGGGAACTCTGAGGCGGGAACTCAGGCGCGAGCTTTTGTTTCTCCAGATTTGCGCCTCCCTTGCGTTGTCCAGTGAGACGCGCTGGAAATGGCAACAAAAGTTTATTTTTCGCGGGTTTTATAATCCTGGGTGACGTCAGAGCTGCGGCGTCTGTTGAGCTGTGCATGTCAAACTGCGCAGCCCAGCCGGTCTACCCGCCAAAGTGGATGACCCCAACACTGTCTTCACTTTTACAAGAAAGATTTTTGTCTTTAAATATTGCAAGATTTTCGAGCACTAAATCTTATTACACCTCTGCCAGCTGTTAGTTTTTTAACACAGAAAAATATTTCCTGTGTAAACAAAGGTGTTGAGACATTGTTCATCTTAATCATTGCTGTGAAGACTTTGATAATGGACACATTTCTGTCTAGTTTTTTTGTAAAATATGAAATCCAAATGTTTTGTAAGTGGTTTGGAGTTGACAGCACATTTTAAATTGTGTCAGCATCAGCCTTAAAATATTTTCATTTTTAGCATTTTATCAAAATAAAATGATGTTTTATTTAATATTACAGAAAATGTGCTTTAATCCTGTGCAGGGTCTACATCACCTTAAGCCAACCATCTTTTAGCTTCAGAATTAGGCTGGGTAGAGCAGCTGCACCATGTGTAGAGGCTATAATCTTTGACAAGGTTGTCCTGGGTTAGATTCCTGATTTCGGGCTGCATGTCTTCCCGTTCCTTTTCTCTCTTTACCCTCTTTCCTGTCAAATCACTCTTCAATAAAGGCCTCTACAGCCAAATAATCTTTAAAAACAGAAATAGGCTTTGAGTCTATTATTTTGTACATTTAATAATGTCAGAAATGTCAATTTTATTACCTTTAATGTTAAAGCTCTGACAACTTTCCTGTTATGACATGCATTTGACATTAACCTGGTGGCAAGTGAAAGTGAAATGTTGAGCCACCACTTGTAGGAAGAAACTTGCAGTGTGAGAACCTCCTGATCTCTTTGGTTTTATTTAGCTCTGTTACTTGATTCTTTCAGTAACTGCCTACTAGTTATTCTTAAGTTAATCTTTATTGCCAGCAACAAATCAGTAGCCATACTAGAATTGCCCTAAACCGTTTAATTTTCAACAGCCCTTCAAGACCAGCCGTTCATGAAAAAAAAGAAAAGATATTACAATCCTTTTAGTTAGTTAGTTGGGCATTTGTCATCTGCAAGGTAAACAATTCTAATAAGAAAGTAGATAAGTTATGATGTAAGAAATGGTCAGAAATGTATTGTTTCATGTGCTTTGCAAAAGTAAAATGTGCCAACTAGTTTGCCAAACCAAACAGATGAGGTGAGAAGTGATCTTTTTGTTATTTTATATTTCTGAAACTTAAGGTTCCTTCTTAACTTATGAGAACCTGTATCATGGATGACAGTAAATCTGGAATATTCAAATATTTATGACAAAAAATATGTGAGACTTTCACATCAATGGCCTTCTTTACTGTACATTATTAACTATTTAAGCAGTTTTGTTAAGATTTGTGCAAATTGTCACAGTTGAAAGAACACCTTTGTATCAAACATCTTAACTTTGTTCTGAGATCTGATTACTGTCCACAAGTGATTTATTTATGTATTTATTTTGTTTTGTAAAAAAATGATCTTCTTGTATTTCCTCCAGGAGCACCCAGTTGTCATCACAAAGTTCATACGAGGTGCCAGGGAGGTAGAAGTGGATGCTGTGGCTACCAGTGGAAAAGTATTTATTATTATTATTATTTTTTTTTTATTAATTATTATTCTTATTAAATGTATTCTTAGTCTTATATTTGTTACTATTAAACATGTGAATAGATGGAAATTCAGTTTACTCTTGTTAAGATTCCCTGCCAATTAACATCTTCCATATGATGTAACATAGTGTTGCTCAGAGTTGCAGCTTAGAAAGGGATTATTTGTCAGACTTCTGTTTGTATTTTTTCCACGTTTGAGCATGTTTTCTTTTAGAAAAGTGTCATTGTTATTCATCTCTGTAGCTCAACATTATTCATTCTGTCATTATTCTTTGTTTGGATGCAGGCCAATATTCTGTATAGTCTGCAGTAGACAAATAAAGTGGTTGAGTAACGGTGGTATAACTTAAGTACTCCTAAGCCCCTTCTACAAGGTATGCTGCAGCTAGTGATTTCTCCTAAACATCCTGTCTGTTTTTCTATTGTTTAGCTTGCAAGAGTCATTTCAAGGGTGTCAGTTGTACGTGGGCAATCCAGTTCTATGGTAGATTTTCTCCCTCTGTCTTCTCTGAATACAGCTCCACCTTTATCTTCAGTATCACATTAACAAGCTGTCCACTCAGAGAATACCAAACAGCCTTCATCACTTGTGTGTATGTGCGTAGGAGAGTGAAAAAGTTAGAGATAATACGTATTAATTACAGGCTGTATCTGAAGAGTGCTAATGAATGCTGTGGTTAGCAGCAGTTCAAATGAGCTAATGACACGGCAGCTCATTTACAGCCACATTCTTGCATGAAGTTGGTGGGTGATTCTTATCTTTTCTCCTTTGGGTGAAACATACAGGGTTATTCTTTTGACTCTAAAATTTATGATATGAATTGTATTGTAAAATACTACCAAGATAACAAAAACAAGGATAAATTCAGAAAACTGAGCAAATCTAGAATATTTTCTATACAATAATTGCAGTGGAACACACCTTTAGCTTGTTATGGTGCTGAACAGCAAGTGCAAAATATTTTTCCTAAATTATGCAGTGACCTTATTAAATTTAATGTTGAATTTGTTCTACAAATGTTATTGTGTGTGTTGTTCATCACATATTTACGTATTAACACATTAACTTTGGAGAAGTGCTCAAAGTCTAAAGCACTTTTATAATCACAAGACCAAAGATGTGAAAATATCAATAGCGATGTAACGGCCACTCTATGGCTTTGTAAAGCCACATCTTTCATAAGATAATGGATTTGTTTTTTTTTTTTTGTTTTTTTGTCATTTTTAACTTGTATCTTTGTGTCCAGGTTCTTGCTCATGCCATAACAGAGCATGTAGAAGATGCTGGCGTACACTCAGGAGATGCTACCTTAATGCTACCAACCCAAACCATCAGCCAAGGAGCTCTAGAAAAGGTAAGTACATTTCCATGTAACCGTTTGTCATCAATCTCTTATTGTATTGCATAGTTTCTGCACCTTGACAAGTGCTTACTTAAGTTCCCTTTAAACTTGAATAACACTGTCCCATGGTCTCCAGGACCTCCATGATGATTCAAATGTTGTACAATCATGGCAGATTTGGAAAACTTAATTTCAGTGGCCATTCAAAAGCCCATTCTAAAACATGTAGCACCTCTTAATAAAATATTTTAACACACTACCATATATAGATTTACAGAAAACGGTCTGAAAAAGAGAACATATTAAGACAAAAAGGCCTTGTTAATGTCAAGACCAGAGGAGATTGGGCTGAGTGGCTTAAGACAAAAAAACTGGAAAATCCACTTGTTACAACCAAAGTATGTGGAAAACCCTCTCTAAACACCTGATGATTCCAATGAAAATAACTGATTTAGAAAATGATTTCCTGTCCCAATGAGTTTGGATCTTAGCAGTGACATTCAGATGGTAAAATCAGATTTTGGCATAAACAACTTTAAATCACAAAATCATCACTTTGAACCCATTAGTACCAACTGAGCATAGTTTAAATGTCCAGCAGGGTAATGCACCCTGTCACAGAGCTCTAATTATCCTAAAGTGGTTTCCCAATTTCACCAAATAAACTACAAAATCTTAGAAGAAATTGTACAGCAACTAAGCTCTTCTTCCTGCTGTCTCGATCTTTTACCCACAGCTTTCCTTAAGAAAGCTTTGCCTGTAATAACATCTTATTTAACGCAAATAAAAAACACGTCCCTTTTGTCAGGTGTTTTCCCCCAGGGCCTGAAAACAGCAATTATCAAACTTCTATTGAAAAAGAGCAACTTGGACGAGCTGCTACTACAGAACTACAGGCCTATCTCAAACCCCCCCTTCATCAGCAAGATTATTGAAAAAGTTATGTTTCAGCAGTTAAACAACTTCCTAACAATGACCAACCGCTTTGATGTCTTCCAGTCAGGCGTCCGTGCTCACCACAGTACAGAGACGGCTCTTGTCAAGGCGTTCAATGACATCCGTATAAATGCAGACTATGGAAGAACCACAGTGCTGGTATTATTGGACCTTAGTATGGGGTAAGAACGCTGTTAAAAACAACATGTATGTAAAGACGGAAATGTGTGCATATTAGTCAATAGTTGTGCATAAGTAAAATCCAAAAGAGGTATTGTATATTTTCTCTATAAGAATACAAAATAAAATGTTAC
>JAHUTJ010002974.1:0-10571 GCA_036250325.1 Characodon lateralis | reverse complement strand
CTTCACACTCTGCTCTTACTGGTGCAATGTGCAATCAATGAAGACTGGCTACCAGGCTGGTCCAATTTAGCCATGAAACCTCCCACACTAAAATGACAGGTGTTTCAGTTTCATTTTCCAACCCCTGCATATCTCAACTCTGTGCTACTGTTGTTTAATTTTAGACTACCGTGAGTTTATGAGATCTATTTAAAGAAGCAGCTAAAAGAACCACTCAAACCCAAAGACATCAAAAGACCTGTCAAAACTCACATTTAACGGCAGCAACAGGCTCATCTCTGAAGGTGGGACTATTTACTAAAAGACTGCTTTGAAAACTGTTTATTGCACTAACATTTGATCATTATCTGACCCTGAAGCTAACATTAAATGTTTTCTCCATGTACCTTTTATACCCTTTATTGATATAATTAAGGAAATGTCTTTCAAACATGGGCACACTTCTAATTTCAGAAAAACTGATTGCTGCTGTTAAAAATAGCCCAAGCAGGATGACATTTGACCTTTTTGAAGTGGGTTGCTGACTGAACCCTCCTGACAGGCTGCATGAGGGCGTCCCTGACGATGATACTGATATCTGCTCCAGAGTAGCCTTCTGTCTTCTTGCCCAGAGTCACAAAGTCCTCTTCTACTAGCTCGCTGGGGGTGGAGCCCAGGTGCAGCTTGAACATGAAGGAGCGAGCATGATCCTCTGGCAGAGGGATGTAGATCCGCTTTTCAAACCTAACACAAGAACAAAAGCTTCAGTAAGCCCTTACAGAGCTTTTAACCTTTAATGTTCCCATTGCCATCCTCACAATCTGGACAACAGCCTGTTCTGAAAAACCTTTTAGAAGCATGCTAAGCTAACCTTCTTCTGATGGCCGAGTCCAGTGTCCAAGGGATATTTGTGGCTCCCAGGACCAGGATTCCCTCGTTATTATTTCCAACACCTGAGGGGAGAAAAGAGCTGCAACAGTTAGAAAAGTAAGCATCAAAGACGAAGGAGTGTTCTTCAAGCAGTGATTTCTGGCACTAGCACCTCTGAGCAAGCAGTTTGTCTTTTACTATACTTATTTTATGATGATGATTTCATGATGTTTATTATTGTTGATAGTTGTGATGCTAATAGTAGTAGTAAATGTATTAGTTTTTATACATCTTTTTTGTCTTTTATCTTTTTCATGTATATTTTTGCTACAGTCATCGGATGATGAAGATTATTAAAACAATGATAAACATATTATTATTAGTAGTAGTAGCAGTAATATTAACTTTCATTTAATTATTTCGTCTTTTTGTATCATTACAATATTTATCACACTTATAGGATGATCATAATATAGAAGATTCTTATTATTTTTAGCAGTAGTGGTGGTAATTGAAGGAGTAGTAAATGTGTTTACTAGGTTTATATATTCTACATGTTTGTTTACGGAAATATTTAAAAGAAAAGCTAAATTCTAGGAGTCAAGTAGAAAGCAAAGAACTTTTAGCTCTGAGTAACTGCACTCATAAGTCCTCCTGGTCACCTTGCATCTGAACGAGGAACTCCGTCTTGATTCTGCGAGCGGCCTCACTCTCGTTTTCGCTCCTCGAGCCACAGAGGGAGTCAATCTCGTCGATGAAAATAATCGACGGCCTTTTTTCTCGAGCTAAAGCAAACAGGTTCTTCACCAGTCTAGAAACAGAGTTAAAATTACAAGACTGTTCTCTTTCTTTCACACTGAATTTTTCATCAAAACTAGAACCTCACTTTTCACTTTCCCCAAGCCATTTGGACACCAGGTCAGAGGAGGAGACAGAGAAGAAGGTGGAGTTGTTTGCTTCTGTAGCTACCGCCTTGGCCAGGTAGGACTTCCCTGTTCCCGGAGGACCGAACAGAAGGATCCCCCGCCATGGAGTCCGCTTGCCTACACAAACACAGGCAGTATTCATCTAGAAACAGCCTATATGTTTACAGTAAATTTTATCCTAAATTTAGGATAAATCTTTTTGTGCAAATACCTGTGAACAAATGAGGGAATTTGATTGGTAGGATAACAGCTTCTTTTAACGCTTCTTTGGCTCCTTCTAGTCCTGCAACATCGTTCCACTTAACATTTGGCTTTTCCATTACAATGGCACCTGGAAGAGAGAAGAGTTAAGTCAGTCATATTCATCAAAGCATTTTTTTGCTTTTTGTAACAGAATTATATCATTTAATAATTTCATTCACCTGAGAGCTGATTTTGGAATTTCTTCTTCTCCCCATCTTCCCCTTCATCACTTTCTTTCCTAAAGTTTAGTACAAATCAGGCAACACTAAGATTTATTTCAATCTAACTATCTAACATTTGATATAACTTGTGAATTTTAAGGAAAAATAAATCAGCTGGACACAAATAGCAGATTAGAATAGTTTTCTTTCTCTCTATGTTAAAACGCAAAGGTATTGTTAAAATGTTTACACCAGTAACAAACACCCCTGAACACCTGTTTAATTCTGATTTGTTGACCTCTCTCACCCTTTATCCCCAGACTCTTTGACAGGTTTAGCCGGAGGACTCTTCTCCTTGTTCTTCAGATAGACCTTCAGCTGCTCGGCTCGGTCCAGGTAGTCGGCACACTTGGCCCTGATGCTCTGCTTTGATCGATCACCCTGCACCTCATCTGCAGCAACAGCACGGAGAGTATTAGATCACGGTAGTAGTCTATAAAGGGTCTCAATCTTTGTAGTCCAGTAAGCAGGACTCAGGTTCCTTACATTTGACAGCATGTAGGAAGTACTGTATAGCATGCTGATAACATTTGAGAGCCTCCTCATAGTTTTTGGCTTTGTCTTCCTCTGCTGCTTTGCTGGCCAGATCTATAGCTTTCTGAGGACAAACAAATAATGAAGAAATTTTAAAAAGGTGTTTAAATAGATGCTAACATAATCAGGGTTGTCAAAAAAGATCTGACGTCAGTTACAAACACACCATCCTTTCTATTTTTTGTTACGATGCCAACAGTAAATTCAAAAGGAGAGTTTATTTTTCTATTTATGTACAGTATATTATTTCACCTACTAATATTCTACTTTATGTGTAGGGCTCACATAGTTAGTTAATCATTGCACTAACATTTTATTTACAACTTTTCGGAGAAAAAGTTGTATTAAATAAGACGGCAAGTTATAACTAGTTTTATTTATTTAACAGAAAGAAAAGTTCAGAACCACAGATTGACGACACTGACGTTTCTAATGTAGAATTGGTACATTATTCTTTTTAAAAGTGCTTCTTTCACAAGAAATCAAACAAGTGTTAAATACTTCAAACCATTACCTAAGTTTAGTATTAAGTTATAAGGGCGCCAATAAGGACCTTAAAGGAAAAATTCCTAAAATTACAAACGTTTGTGGCCGTTTAAACAAGGAAAAGCCGTCAGATTGTTTATTAAAGCTGGTGTCTAATGTTTTCAGGTGAGTCGCGACACTGTTACAGAAGTCTGACACTTACCTGTATATTTACGCCCGCCATTACCTGCTCCTGTCTCTCAAACCTCTCCGCCTGCGATGATTTAAAAAATATCAAAACTTGACTGTGTTCTTGTCTTGTGTCCGGCTACATAAGAGTTATATTGGAACCAGTTGAACCCTTAAATATCCCAAAGTTTTGTCTCTCTTCCGCATCTCAACTTCAACTGCCTTCCGCGGTGGTCACGTGACCCGACCGTCATCCGCTGCTGTGGGTTGAAGTTTCTTTCTTCCAATCATCCCGAATCGTTTCATGATCATCCTTGAATACACTCAGTCATTGCTGTAATACTACACAGAAGTTATCGTTCAGAAATACTTTGAAAGAAAGACACAAGGCTCAGGTGTTCTTTTAGACTTTCACAAACCTTTTTAGGTGCTTAAGTAGGAGGCAGCTGGACTTTCTGGAAGACGTTTTGCCTCTCATCCAAACGGCTTGAGATGTAAATTTAATATGAGTTTTAACCTCATGTCCTCTTTTTTTCACATACAAAATACTCCTAGCCCCGTGCATTTGTGTTTAGTTGTGTTTTTTCTTGGATATAGACAAATTAAAGGACATATTGCTGGCATCAGCTGTATTCACAGTTTTTATTTGCTATGGAAAGTATTTGTGGCTCAGTTCTTCTGACATTCCTGTAAAGTGCCAGATTAAATAAATACGTTTTTACCAATTGACATTAGATGAGTAACTGGACTGGAACCTGACTATATGAATGTACTGTATTGGATAATTCTGGACCCAGTTAGGCTCTTCATAACTAGGTATGAGATTGGTGCTATATAAATAAACTAAATTGAATATTCTGTCATAATAAATTAAACATTCTGTTTACACAATTCATTATGCTATATTATTGTTAATGTTGTGTCTTCATGTTGTCCCCCATTCCGAAGCTTATTATTTTACCATAACGAACACTGGACACTGATACATTTATTAAAAAGGCAAATAATGAGCAAAATATCCTTAAAACCTCTATTACCTGAGGTAAACAAATAAATGCATGTGCCAGGGAACAACAGCATAAAGAAGGCTAATGCATTTTGTGTTATTTTACATTCAGTTCTTTTTTATTCATAATTTCACAGCTTTATTTTAGCCACTATCAATAACCAAGCAACATCTACAGTACATGTTGCAGTTGAGTAGTTTTGACACTGTTAATGTTTTTCTTCCCCCTCACAACACGTCAGAGATGTACAGTCCGACATGAAGGAGGAGAGTCTGGGCTTTCATCAACTGTCTCCGTTAACTTTTTGACGTAAAACCTTGAGAATGCGATCGTTCTTTGTAAGATGAGAAGGGAGTTCATTATGCTGCAAAACAGAATGCACAGGAAAATGTTTTAGCAGATGGGATAATCTATACATATCTCATCAAGGTTAGATGTGTTACCTCATTGGGTAAAGTGGGATCAGCATTGGCTCCAAGCAGCAGCAGAATAGTTCGAAGATTTCCACTCATGACAGCAGCATGAAGGGGGGTGGAGCCATTCTGGAGGCAAGACAAGAACAGAACCTGTTCTGTTATCAGTTTGATCTTTCCTTTTTTTTGTAAATTGCACAGTAAGAAACCTCAAGATTCCTGTTCAGCGGGATACCGGATAAAATCCATTATAGCTAAAAGATGTTTAACCTTGAGAAGGCCAAGTGTAGGAGAAAATTTAAGAAGCTCCTCGATGACGTTGTTGTGTCCTTTCAATGCTGCTTTGAATAATGCCGTTGATCCATCCTTGAAAATTAAAAGACACAATACGGAAATTAGTTTCAACTACTTTTAACTACATCTACAGATTTTCTAGCTACAACATATTTACTATTAGCAAGGCCCTTTATGTTGGTAAAGTCCATAGCATAAAATTTGAAATCAAAGTTGAATATTGTATGAATTTACTTGTGAACCGCCAGTGGAAATGCTATTCATTTTCCTTGTTTATAAGGAAAGATTCCAGCATTCCTGGACTAATATTGTGCTAAAAGAGAATACTTAATAGTATTTCCAGGAACAGCAACAGCCTGGTCGAATCCTTTTGTTGCTGAGGAAGATTCCTGAGGCAAATAACCTGAACATATTAAAGTAACAATCGGTGGTTTTGAAAAGTACAATATGGGGAATTATTCTAACAAGCCACAAACTAGTTTCTCTATGACAGTCCTTGGAGAGCATAAACCAATCCTGTGTCTCAACACTAAGCAACAAAGGAATACAGTTGTTAAGTTTTGGGGGTTGGGGTGTTATGCAAGAACCTCCAATGATGATGAAGTTATAATTAGAGCTTTCTGGATTATATTAATATCAAGTAAAGACCAGTTATTTAATTAATCTTTTTTTTTTTTATACTTCCTTTTGCAAATGAAACATATAGAAAATATTTATAATAATACCTTACAATTCTTTGAGACCAGAACTTCCAAATTAGGTCTAAGTTCTTTTTACTTTCTAATTAGGTGAGTAATTAATGTAAATAAACACTGAGACAAATAGACAACTGTGTGCCTTTTTTGATAACAATATTTACATTTTGGGCTGTTTTCTTTTTTTTTTTTTGCACTGATTATAGAAAAAATATACAGTATGTGAAATATCCATGATAAAACCTTACAGAAAGTACTACTTTTCATGACCTTTTCCAACACAGACAATGAGATTTCCTTAGGGTAAGACATTAGAAGTTCATTTTTACAACTATCCAATCCAACCTGAGGTTACGTTCGCATGATTTATTAGTCCAAAAAGATTAACATACTACTCTGTCAGCATCCCGATCTGCTCCACGCAAAAGTAGGACCTTCACCACCTCAGTGTGATCCATCTGAGCTGCCATCCACAAGGGTGCAGTGCCATCCTGGGAGAGAGATAGTTGGTGCAGAGGTTGTGGGGAAAAAAAACAAAAAAACAAAACATGATTTATATATTTACCTCACTTAGTGTAAAGGAGATGGCTGCTTAATTTATCATTTCATTGAAAACGTATTCTAACTTCCTAGTTTCTAAGGAGTGGTAGATGTCATTGTTTTGTTTGCCTGCATTTTAACTATATTGTGTGCTCTTCAAAGAAGAAAGAGGTTTAAGGCAATAATGGGTATGATTACAAAACCTGTTCAGTCTGTATTTAGTTTAATGAATTTACTTTACATTATTAATGAACATTTACATGCAAATGTCTCAGATTTTATTGTCCAGTTTATTTCCAACTGTTGTCTCTTGGCAAGTTATTTATGAAAATGGGCATAAAACCAGATCCTAAAAACAACATTACTCCTACAAACATGTACGACCTCGTCACTGCACATTGCGCACAATAAAGTGCACAATGTCTGTCAATACTACAACCACTGTAAGTTACAAAGTGCAGAACATAATGCCTTGCTCTGCCTGAAAGACAGGACTAAAAACATCAAAGGTTAAGAGCAAACCGGTTACAAGTGTAGGCATGTAACATGCTTTTTGCTTGAGCAGGCATTACCTCCCTGGCTTGGTTGACCTTGGCACCTGAAGCCAGCAGCTGACGAATCACAGTCACATGACCCCCCTGGGCAGCAAGGAATAGAGGGGTAGCTCCATCCTAAAGAATTACGAACATGGAAAGCAAAACTCAGAGTAAATATACATATAATTACTTTATTAAATACATTTCTGCACTGTAAGGTTTTTGTTTCAGGCATATGCTAATCCTGCTCAAGGTGACACTGCAGTTTGAAGAAACCAGAGAAACTGGATTCCTGCTGCACTGAGATCAACTAACCATCAGGTTTCTTACAGAAAAGGAGACTTAATACAAGACCATGAAGTGTGACTGACTGACAATGAGGAGAGAGAAAGAGGCCTTTAGATGTAGATCTCACATTTAGCCTCTCATGAACATTGGCTCCATTCTTCAACAGGATGTCCACCACCATGGAGTGACCGTATTGTGACGCAACGGTGAGAGCTGTGCCACCATCCTGTTTGCAAAACGTGGAACAGAACACGAGACTTATAATCTCAAATTGAGAATGAAAAAAGCCGAAATGTATTAATAGTAACTGTCGGCTCATATTCTGTATTTGGAAATCTGTAAACATCATTACACACAGCACACCTTTGTCTGTAGTTCAGTGGAGGCACCAAATTCAAACAGCAGCTTCACAACGTCACAATGTCCCTGCTGCGAGGCGAAGAACAAAGCTGTGGAACCTGTCTGAGGATAAAAATAGATACAGCTGTTTACATGACGGACTTTTACCGTATTATTCAACTCAAGCCTGTTATATGTTTTACATTTTTAAAATAAGACATAAAGGTTGATTCATGAAACATATTTGTCCTTTTTCTATATGAATGATTTTACTATTGTTTACATAGCACACCTATAGAGTTCACCAAGGTATCAGCATGTACAGGGTTTGGACAATGAAACTGAAACACTTGGTTTTAGACCACAATAATTTATTAGTATGGTGTAGGGCCTCCTTTTGCAGCCAATACAGCGTCAATTCGTCTCGGGAATGACATATACAAGTTCTGCATGTGGGGAAAACAGCAAAGGTGGACTCATCAGGGAACAATACATGTTTCACATTGTCCAAAGCCCAAGATTTGCGCTCCTTGCGCCATTGAAACCGACGTTTGGCATTGGCATGAGTGACCAAAGGTTTGGCTATAGCAGCCCGGCCGTGTATATTGACCCTGTGGAGCTCCCGACGGACAGTTCTGGTGGAAACAGGAGAGTTGAGGTGCACATTTAATTCTGCCGTGATTTGGGCAGCTGTGGTTTTATGTTTTTTGGATACAATCCGGGTTAGCACCCCAACATCCATTTCAGACAGCTTCCTCTTGCATCCACAGTTAATCCTGTTGGATGTGGTTCGTCTTTCTTGGTGGTATGCTGACATTACCCTGGATACCGTGGCTCTTGATACATCACAAAGACTTGCTGTCTTGGTCACAGATGCACCAGCAAGACGTGCACCAAGAATTTGTCCTCTTTTGAACTCTGGTATGTCACCCATAATGTTGTGTGCATTTCAATATTTTGAGCAGAACTGTGCTCTTACCTTGCTACTTGAACCTTCACACTCTGCTCTTACTGGTGCAATGTGCAATCAATGAAGACTGGCTACCAGGCTGGTCCAATTTAGCCATGAAACCTCCCACACTAAAATGACAGGTGTTTCAGTTTCATTGTCCAACCCATGTATTTTCAATTGGTCTTGGTACTGTTGATCTAATACATTGGCTATGCTTACTACTATGTGTTAACAGTTATACACTTTGAACAGGAGCAACTAGGGTTTTTTTACAAAGTAGATCACCGAATCTTTTATATGAACTTATTCATACTCTGATACCTATGAAAACATGCTAATTACATACAGAAAATAAGCAGTTTTATGCATCAAGAGTTTACAGGTTCTATTATATCCTTTATTTATCTAGTTAAATGTCTAATTTAACCTAAATTGTCTTTTTTTAAAGCGATACCTCCCTATCACCAAAATTCAGGTTAAGCATGTAGACATATTATTAATTAGTAAAAAAAAAAGTTGCCTATCCACAGAAACCAATAGATAACAATTAGGAGATGGAAAGGCCATGAGCAGACATAAAACGTCAGGATACTTGTTATACGAAACAATGGTCACACTATTAGCACACATACAGGGGGAAGAATATAGGTACAGAAAGGAGGGAGAAAAGAGCTTATCAGCACTTCATTGCACGTCACCAAGTAGCTTAAGTCTATAACAGCATATTATTCAGGACTAGCTCAAGGTCACCAAAGCCAACCCTGCCTAAAAGCATTTTTTAAACTGAAAGTTTTAAACCTATCTTCAAAGGTAGAGGAGGGGTCTTGATCCTGAATGTGTACTGGAAGCTTTTTCAAGAGGGGAACCTGACACCTGTGGGCTATATTCTTTTTTTAGATACTCTGGGAACCACTGGTGATCTTGCATTCAGAGAATGGGTACACTGTTGGGGAAAATGAAAAATGTGCAGACTAAAATATGACTGAAGTTTTTAATTAAAAATGAATAAATAAAAAATACATGGGGGACACATTTCCGATGCTTCTCTTGATTTTATAGCTATAGTAAAAAGTTCAGATGTATTATAGATTATGCTAAATTTAATCTACACTTGGATGAACTGACTAGAATATTTACTTTGCACCTCCTACTTTTCTCTTTTATCTGTGAAAACCTTAGACTAAGAGGAAAAGAATATATATGGAAGAACAGAAATAATGGGAAAAAACCAGGATTTTGTCGCTGGAATTCAAAAACAGGTCAGACTGGTTATCTCATTTGTGCTGAAGGGTTAGACTCTTTGACTCTTTGTATTTCTATGGCTGTGAGTGTGTTTGTCCACTGCTTTCTGCCATTACTGTTCTCTACCGCCGGGCACACCAGCAGACTTTTGAGACCTCAAGCCACTTCAGGCCAAACATAGAAACATGCAGATCAACATCATAATCAAATACCAGTCCCAAATTTCCCCTACAGCAATAACATTTTATATACATCTACAGCTATGGTTTAAAGACAGTAAACACTCTTTACCATCTAAATTATGTAGTCTGTATGAGGTTGTTACATTAATAAATCCAACTTCAAGTCTACAAAACCATATACAACAGATTTATGCATTCTATGTAGAAATAAAATAGAACTTCGGCAAAAAACACTTGATTAGAGAACTTAAGGTTGGGTGGGAACTAATGCTATTGTCATGCTATTTTCCCCCATGCCTCATCAGTGCAACTGTTTCACATCACTCGTGCTCCTGAGCCATGCAGCTGAAACTACTGTGCCACTTCAACTAATCAAGTCCCTTATTATAAAGTAAATACAACTGAGGTCGTCAAACATGTCTTGCAATTAGGCTACACACACTAAGCACAAGTAACTCAGGTTGACCCTACCTAACAAACAAATTTTATATATATATATATATATATATATATATATATATATATATATATATATATATATATATATATATACACACACACACATATATACACCCACCCACACGGGTTTGACAATGCAACTGAAACACCTGGTTTTAGACCACAATAATTCATTAGTATGGTGTAGGGCCTCCTTT
>JAHUTJ010002973.1:0-10576 GCA_036250325.1 Characodon lateralis | reverse complement strand
GTATATGTCATTCCCAAGACGAATTGACGCTGTATTGGCCGCAAAAGGAGGCCCTACACCATACTAATAAATTATTGTGGTCTAAAACCAGGTGTTTCAGTTTCATTGTCCAACCCCTGTATTTTGTCTGTCAGAAAGGAAAATAGTAGATATATCATCTATCCAGCAATGCCACTTTGGAGCTGCAGCATTTTAATTCCAGCGAACCACCACTTTAATGGGATGACACCATTATGCCTGGATGCACTGGAGGAAGCTTCTATATAGCCCAGAAAAGGTGTCGCAGATTATAGTTGTTCTTGCATCTGCTTGCCTGAAAAGACCAGCAACCATTTGCTGTGGTTTTTGATCTCCACACTGCAGTAAAGAGAGATTCTCTCGCAGCTATTTCAACATCGGATGGATGAGGACACATTCTCATCCTTTTTGCTGGTCGAGGAGAGGTTTCATCTTCATCCTCCCTCTCGTACACTGAGACTGATTCAGGGTTATCATTAAGGTGTAGGATTGCCAGCCGTAACACAGCCCAGTCGTTGTCGGTGAGAGTACACAGAGCCAATGATAAATTAAATACCTCCTCTTAAATCCAATTGATACAGGCAGAGCTCTCCTATTTCGTACATGAAAATATACCCCCATCCACCACTCAGTCCATATGGTTCCAAAGACCACTCTTCCTGCAGAGTATTGAACGGAGGCCTTTGTACCTTGCATAGGTAATATGTTGATTTCTTCGGGGCATCCAATTCACGGTGTGTATGTCGGTAGACGGTTACTGGGATTTCACACAGAACCTATGTACCTCTTTGCTGACCCGAGGTCTGATTTTCATCCATTGTTGTTGGTGAAGTTGGATCATCATCTGCAGAGTATGTTATGATAGGAATTCCGATAGGTATCTCAGACAAGGAAATAGATGATGTAGATGGTTGCTCATCATCTTGGCACACCTTGCTTTTCTTCCCGGTTTGATGAAAAACTCTCTTAACTCTAACCATTGTTTAACGAGTGTTCTTTTCCAGCCAATGTTGCAAGTAAATTGCAGCGTTTTCTGCTAGTATTTAAAACAAACACTGAAGTAATGTAAAAACAGATGTAGATGTAAAACCATCTAAAAACATACAATTAAATAATAACAGTCTTAAACAAAATGAATTTACAATTCTGTTAGGTTCTCTTTTTATCAGAATTGCGTTTAACATGCCTGCATTAAGTTGAGTGTACCTTTAAAGTGGAGAAACTGCATGTTTTTTTTTTTTTAGATGTAAAAACATCTAAAACATACAATTACATAATACAGTTAAATAATACAATTAAATATTAACAGCCTTTAACACACCCTTCTGTTTTAATTGGTTGATTCTAGATTTGTCCCCCCTAATGACGACATCCGATCAGCGTGCAGGGTTACGCACCTTCTGTTTACGCCCCCATCCGGTTACGCCCACCTGTCACAATTTTCACACCTCGTTTGATTGAAGGGTGTGCTATAATCGCTCACGTGGAATTTGTTTTTTGTACACTGGCTTATAATAAGCAGAGTGACATTCTGTTGGTGTTTGTTACTTTGCTCATCAAAAACATAAGAAACAAGCTTATAATGACTTACCTCGGCTTGGTTTGCCTTTAAGAATGGCAGAGATGAGGGCCGACCAGAAAACCCAAGCCAAACTAGAGCTCTTACTGTGATTGGTTTGGTTTGTTGCCATGACCACGCCCCTCCCCTCACCTGCTCCCCCCTCCTTCTCACAACTGGGTTTTAATACAAACATCCAGCAAGGATTGTTTGAGAAGTTGCAGGAAGAGAGTTGAGCACCTGAGAGAGGAGAGGTGAGTATGCATAGCAACAGATTTGAGAAGTTGTGTTCACTGACCTGAGGTCGAAGTGGGATAATTAACACAAGTTAAACAAAATATAAACACGTGGTGAATTATTAGTTTGTAGCTGTTACTTTATTTATGCAAATGCCATTTTAAGTATTTATTTTCTGAAACTTCACATTCAGATGTTTGTGCGAAAACTTCCCGCAAGTGAAAATTTGACACACAAGGTCAAACTGATTTTGCATGTATTTGAGTTTTTGATACCGGTAAATATTTAGCTGTACGAATTGCTGTGCAGCTTCTCACTTCCTAATGCACAGATGTTCACATCTAAAATACAAGCTCAAATGATTTGAAATGAACTGTATCTGCCTCCATACTCCTGCCCTCACTGAGTGATGCTGCTGTTTTGTCTCTGTCCTGCAGATGGAGGTAGTGAGCACATTCAAGCGAAGCGGTTCGTTTCAGGGAGCAGTGAGACGGCGCTCCTCCGTGCTCAGTCAGCTCCACGACGTAAACACTATCTCTACCCCCTCTCACGTAGCTCTCTCCACCGCAACAGCCAATACCAGCCCAGCCCCTGGGAGTGAGTTCGCCGAAAGCATGCACACACCCCTTCCCCCCACCCCACACACACACACACACACACATATTATGTACTTGCACACATTCATCCACAGACAAAAACACATGTACACACTGCTGCACGGCACGTGGACTGCGGTATTTTTACTCTCTATGGTTGTGTCCCCTCCGGCTCGCCTGCTGCTCGTGTGTGTGCAATGTCTCCTCTGTTTTTTGGTTTCTCCTTCTTATTCTCCTGTTGGAACAGCACCCAGTCCTGACCGGCTGTGTCGTTCTGGTCTGATCTGGACTGGTCCAATCCCAATGTCGGTCTCAGGCCAGAGTCTGTTTTGTTGTTGAGTGTTGGTTCGTGCAGGAGGCGGCTGACTGCTCTCTCTCTCTGTACGAGCACAACCGATAGTCCTGAAACACAGATTGGGAGTGATATAAAAAGAAGAGGATTTATTTTGTGATGTCTTAAAGTTCAGGGAGTGAACGGCAGCTCCTCCTGCACCACCTATTCTTATGTTTGCATACAAGGTCAAGCGTAGTTCTTTTGGTTTCCCCTACTCTTAACACCTCTAACAAGTGTTGTCATTTTTTTACTCTAAAAATAAGACAATATACTACTGCTGTAACAATCGTGATGATATTTTGATAATGGTACATTATATCTCACTGCCATTGAAATCATACTCATCACCAAACAGCTTCCACATGGCTTCTCTTAAACTGTAAACCTTCGAGTATAAAAGCCCATAACTCACTGCTGTTTCTAAGAGTAAACTTAAGGAGCACTTCTCTTTTCCTCTTTCACTCTTGCTTTCTTTCTTCTTCCTCTACTGCTCTCTTTTGTTTGGTGCTGCAATGATGTGGTTAATTATGTAACAGTATTTCCAGCTCTGATGTCATGAGTTTGACAGACTTCTTTCTTAGCCTGTTTTTTACATGCTCTCTCTCTCACCATCACAGCTCTCTTTCTCTGTTTATTCTTATTTAAGAAACAATGCAGGTTCCCTGTTTGCGGAATAACTCCTTGAAATGTCTTCTAATTGTTCTTCATATGTAGAGTTGTTCTCTTGTAGAGCTATTTAGATTTTAATGAATCTAAATGCCGGCTCTTTTATAGCATTCTGACAAGATTTAATTAGTAGGTTTTTCTTTCTTTTTCATCCTGTTTTCCCCCTTTTTTGGATCTCACCACATCCTTTTTGCCATTATCCCATGTTTTTATTAAAATAGCTACAATCCCTGATTTTATTCTTAATTATTTTGAATGTCAGTTCTGCGTGTGTCTGTTTGTAAGCGTGCCAAGATGTATGTGCATCCGCTGACATATCGGCAAGCCGCAGTTTGACTCGTGCAGTTAGTTTAGTGCTTGTATGCCTGTGAATAAGTGTGTGCATGCATGCGTGCTGACTCTTCATTTGTTTGTTTCATTTGCCTTCTCAGTTGCTTATCCTTACCTTCCTTGCTTCTCTCCGTCACATGCCCTGCCTTATTCCACCCCACGCTGACCTTCCGCCCCTTCCCTCCATCACCCGTAGTGGAAGAAATAGAAAGGCCTGGGTTAATTGTTGTCATCCTGCACAGTCATGAGGACAAACCTGGACTTCATGCTTGGATTAAACATCCTTTACTTCACCTCTTAATGAGAATATGCTTTGCAAAAAAATTTTCTTGTTCACATCTGCAAAACTGGCCTGCCAGATCCAAAAAATAAACAGTGAAAGTTGAAGTAGGGATGTTCAATCAAAGTATGGAGCTCAGCTTCAGGTCTGGCCACTGCCAGCTCATTGCTTGCTTTTTAATTCTCTTACAGTAATTTAAAGGCTTGTTATATTCAGGTCTGGGCTGTGACATAGTTTGCATCCACTGTCCTGTGGTTAAGTCCCCTATTTAGGCAAGCAAGCTTTGGGGGGAATGTGAAGGAGCAAGCACTAACTTTGTGTTTTATGTGACGCAGGTTTGCTTCTCTGAATCATGTTGCCAAGCAGCCTGAGGGCAAATAAAAAGCACCATCATTCTTGTTGGTTTGAACTTTCAGAAGAGGAGGGTAAATGGACCCTTATATATGTATATCAGACTTTATTATTTTTAAAAGATGTATTTAGTAGAAACTCTGCTAATTTCTTATTATCAACAAAGAGCAGAACAAGAAATGAATTCCTGCTGTTAACAAGCATTGCGTAGCCCTGTTGTTTTATTCCTTTGTAGTTCCTGGCCAGAAACTATTAACTGGACGGAAAGTCTGCACCCATGCCAGCAGCTCTGGGAGCTTTCTGATTCGCACTAATGCTCAGGTCAGCATGCAAACATGCTTACAGCGCCTAGAGCCTAATGTTCAAAGCTAAAGCTGCTAATGGTCGTCGAGTGTTGCTTTAATTAACACTGGCAGCAAAAGTTCTGCTGAGAGTCATAGAAACAGCATTTCTCATGAAAGTATTGTTCCTAGTTAAAAGGGTTATCTCCAGATTTTGGATCTTACAGACACTAAAGTTATTTTAATTTCATTTTAAATAACAATGCACTCACTAGCTACTTTATACAAGACAACTGTTGAGTTGATTTTTAACAGAAATAGCCAATCAGCCAATCATCAACTGAAAGCATTTAGGCATCTTAATTGGTAGAAGATGATTTGCTGTATTTCAAAGCCAGCATCAGAGTGGGGAAATGGTTGTTGGTGCCAGACTGGTTGGTCTCAGAAACTGGTGAGCTACTCAGAGTTTCAGAGAGACTGTTCTGAAAATAGGAAAATTTCCAGTGAGCAGGAGTTGTGTGGAAAAAATGCTTTGTCAATGTCACAATATTATTGGATGACTCTGCTACCTTTGAAGCATTGAAGAAGGACCCAACAAAGACCTGCAAGAAGGTCACAGACTGCCAACCTGGTGAGGCCACTGCACACATATATGGTCCCCCAAATAAATACAAGGGTGAAATATCACTGAGACCCTTCATCAGCACCATGAACTCAATTACTTCCAACATTTTTAAACTCCTTACTGCCAGTTTAGCTCAGATAGTAGATAACAACCCATATCACAATTAGAACTCAACAGATGTTGCCACCACAGACAACTGAAGCTATTTCCAGAGGAGACACGGTATCATCCCTTTTCACCTGCACACCTACATTGGATCCAGTCGAAAATGTCAAGAATTGTCTCCAATAAGACAAGCTGTTACATGATGGAACCAAATTCTCACCACACCAGATTTGGACTCTGCTTGATCTCTGTCGCTCAGGGAACACAGCTGTCTACATTGAACATATAAAATTAACCAGTAAACAAAAGAGTGGCTTCAAGTTTCATCTGACATCTGGAGTGCAGCAGTATGGTAAAGTATGGTACACATGTGACCAGAAAACCCCACAAGTTATCGTTAGGGACATGTGTGGCTCATCAAACGACAACAACCCAAACACTGAACTGAATGGAGGGTAGACCCAGCGACTTATGTGACTTTGATGGCCCCATTAGTGATCCTAATGGTGCTATCGGTGAGATTGTTCTGACTAAAACTTCGAATCTTTGCTCAGAACTGACAAAAAAGATCAAATCTTTTTATATGAAAAGTCCAATATCTTTAAAAAACAAGAGAAGAGGTCAATTTGCGTTCTACCTCAGCAGTTAGGATTGTCATGACATGGATGTCTGAGAATCTTCAGTACACCAGTGAAAACCGATGCTGTGAGAGGGAGCGCTGAGGTCCTTAGTATGATGCAGTCATTAAACACAAAAAAAATCAATTTGTTAGACTTCCGGTCCCTCAGGGCTGATCAGGTTAAAAAAAATCATCTAAAAAAAATGACGATTTTTTTGGTGCATCACTACATCCTTACTAGTCTCTAGGAATGGAGTATAGTAATAGTTGCATGTGTGTTGGTTGTTACTTCATATAAGCTTAAAGGTTTGCAATCTTTGTTACCTGATACTCCAGCTTTCAATGTTTAGTTAATTTTAGGTAGATTAGGGCCATTTACTTTAAATTGTCCAAGGTTTCTTTCAGCAACCAACCCTAAAAATGTTGACCGCGGTTAGTATTGCTACTAAGCTGGCAGTCATCCTGGTAAATTAGCCCAGGGTTTCTGTCTCTGGAAATGTGCTTTACTGTTGTAAAATGGCTGGAATAATAGAGCCAGTCCCAATGAACAAGCAGGAAGCAAGGTTGAAAAACAAGGAGACATAAACAATTCAGTGAGTTTGTGAATTAATTAACATCACAGGTACCACAGATCGTTAACTTTCTGTTTACATTCACCTGAATGAATATTCTACAGGTGTCATCTGTTGTGACCCTATAAAAACAAAATTCAGCCTTAATTTCTGAGATACCAACAAAGCAGCGTTTTATTGCTGTTTAATGCACTAAAGTTAAAAAGTTAAAATGATTGAGTCCAACTAAAGCCGCTATAAATGCCATGTTCATTTTCTGTCATCCTTGGTGCTATAAAGTCACATTGTTAGGGTAGGACATCAACATTTTTACAGTCTTGATACCATTTTATCAATGTGGATATGAACAGGAACATAGAGAAAACATATGAAGGCGTTTGGAGGCTGTGATGCTCTCTTGTACTATAGTTTGTAATGAATAAATGGCAGAAAATCTTTTATAGGTTATCTTCAACTCCTAACAGGAACAAGGTATTCAGTCATATATTCACTTCGCTCAGAGTTTTCTTTGTGAAAGTCAAACCTAAAGGTAAAACTACAGGAGGCACTCATCATTTCACGTATGAATTTATGTTAGCTGTTGAAAGCTAAGCCTTCAGAATGTCACCTTTAAAAATATGAGTTACATTTCTAGATAACTCTGAAATAATGTGATGAGACCCAACCTTGTTTGTAGAGTGGGTCTCTTTTATATCCAGCACTGACACCCTCATCTGTCACCAGTTGTCTGATGGTTTCACAGAAATATCTTCCTGGATGATGTTGTTCTATGTGAAATCTATTTGTTGCAATGCACCCAAATTTGTTAAGTTCAGTACTGGCATCAGAATCTCCATCTGTTAAAAGCCTTTATATACAGTGACCTACGCATGTCACATTTAAAATTCCCGCCTGTCTGAATATCACTTGTCTGACATTTATGTTTATTGCTAAATAAGATGTGTTATGCGGTTGTTTGGAAATGATGAGGAACCAAATACAGATGGTCAATGCAAATAATGAAAGTTTAAGGGCCCTGCGCTGAGGTGCTAGTGGCGCTGATGGCATAGGGGTTTAAGTGCTCGACCTATATAAGGAGGCCTTAGTCCTTGACTCAGGCTGTTGTGGGATCAAATCCCGGCCCATTGACATTTACTGCACACCCTTCCCTTGCTCTCTCCACCCTATTTTCTGTTAAATTGCTTATGATAAAAAAAGGAATTTTTAAATAAAATGAAAAGGTAAAGTACATCAATAGGCAGACTTTCAACAGAGAAAGGACGAGCGTTTGACAAGAAGCATCAGCAAACAACATTCTACATGAACACCAAGAAAAATCAAGACAAACCAGAAAAGAAGAAAATTTTAATTTATATCATCTTTTATATATATATTACTTTTCAATAAGAAAACCCTTTGGATCCTCGGAACTGATCTGTAAATCCAGTCCTTTCATTTCAGGCTGTTTATAAAATGCTGGCTGCAGTTGGCTTTGGACAGGATATATGGTGAAGAAATAAGATTTTTAGATCTAAACTAAAGTCCATCTTTAGCGGGGTGCAGGAGGAGAATATGCAGGGAATCGACAAAGGTGTTTCAGTGGATTACAGTTCAGCCATTACATCCTGAAGCTAGAAAACACTGTGGGAGACTAGCACCATTAACCAGTCATCTTCCTCAAAGCTTTTCCCTGTATTTATGTTGCAGTTCTTCTCATCAGCAGTTGTTTTGCACACAGCAGCCTCTCATGTTGCAGAGCCAGTTTCCTCTTTAAACTTTGACCACCTTTGTTTTTCCATGAAGAAATGCTGAAAGAGTCGACAGGGAGAGGAAAGGAGATGTGTGAGAGAAACACAGCAGTGCCCTGACCTTCAGATCTCTCTGGTCACATTGTGGGTGTCATATACTCGAAAGTTTACTCTTACCATGAAGACAAAATGAAAACAAGAGAGCGTTGAAGAAGTGACAAAGTAACATTCTGAACCCTTATCAGTCTGCATAAGGTGTTTTTCTACTGTCTGAAAGGCTCTTTGGAAAAACAGATAAGCATTGAACCTACTGCTTGACCGTCTGTCTGTCTGTGAGGCTGTCTGTCTGTCTGTCTGTCTGTCTGTCTGTCTACATGAACCAGAGTCATATATAGAGACTTCTTGTAGTATGACCAACAGCAGCACTGACCTCCATTCAACTGTCTGACCATCCACCTCTCATAATCACAGTTTGGACTCCTGTCAGTGTTGCAGTCAACATAGAACTTCATTAATTTAGAACTCATTAGGCTAAACTGTCTCTATGTAGGGTTCTGCCTGCCTCTGCCTGACTGAAAATTTGCACTAAACTGTCTTAATTTCTTTTGAGCTCATGCTGCTTCTTCTCCTCTGTTTGGGTTTGAGGGCTGGTTGCATGGACCAAACTGACATGGCAAAGGAATGTGTTCCTGCACGCAGACACCACAACTGCATAATCCACCATAAAGTATATTCAAGAAACTCACTCTGGGGTGTGTGTGTGTGCACGTGTGCGTGTAGGAGAGTGGAAAAGAGCATTTGTGACACAGCTCTGATTCAGCATGACCTGGCTGCCTCTCTGTATGTGACAGGGCTGATGCCTGAGCTGCACTCTGGCCTTTAAGCCAATCACCTTTTGTTTCCAGTAATCTAACCAATCCACACTCTTCTAACCGGCTGATTCTCTGTGATGTCTCTCTTCTGTTTTGCAGTATATTTAAATTTTTTTATTATCCTGCAGCAACCTCATCATCAACATCATTTTAGTCACTCTGTTCTCCTCTGTTTCTCATGCCCTGCATGGCTGCAGAACATTTTGCACATGTGTGTGCAAATAAAGATGCTGACTACCTAACTGATTGACTCATTGTTTGGCTCTTGATGTGTTTTGCGTGTTTGAACCAGCTCTCTTGAACAAACAGCCCAAATAAAAACTGTATGATGCATGCAGACATCAGCCACCGGGCTTTACAATATGGAGACGACGTTAGCTTCTGGTTTACTCAGTTTCTCACTACTGCTGCATGCTTCTTTCTGTATTCTATATGTGTGTGTAGTCACTGCTGTAGGTTCCAGCCAGTTTTGTTTTTACTCTACATAAACTAACACACTGACCAGCCTGCTTCTTCTCCATTTGTGCCTAACAACCATCTGTGTGCATGCATATGATGCAGTGTTGTGAGTGTATTACCACCCCAAAACACACACTCACACACATAACCCTTGTGTGTATAAAGCTTCTGTGTTTTTTGTGATAGTGGCAACTGAGTCCTTTTGTCTTTTGGTGTGTGATTGATGTGTGAGAACTGACAAGCCTATTATCATTCAACTCATTTTGAAACAGTTTTATTTTATTTTTAGCACTTTTGATCAGGTGGATGTTGTGTTGGCATTTAGTTGGTCAACATCTCTCTGCTGTTAAGGTCACAGTCAATCACATACACATTTTGAAAATTGTCCTCCTGTAGGCTTAATAAACCAATACAAGAATGAAGGCAGTTATATTGGATTTATTAATAAATAAGGTCAAATGTTCTGTTTAAACAGAATCATGATGATTTTGTACCCACTTATTCAAGTTGTATTGCCTCTATATGGATACTTTAACCTCACTACCATTCAGGACACAGGGTTTGCTTAGTTTTTTTCTCAAAGATAAAAACATCTGGAAAAAACTAAATGGACATAAACAAGCTCTTTGTTATTTATCTAGATTTCTATTTTCTGGTTTCCTGAAAAGTTGCAAATCTTGAAAATTATGCTTCATATATGATTTTTGAAAAGTCCCCTAGAAAATAATAAATAAGAAAACACGCAGGAAATGAGTTACACTCACCGGCCACTTTATTAGGTACACCTGTCCAACTGCTCGTTAATGCAAATTTCTAATCAGCCAATCGCATGGCAGCAACTCAATGCATTTAGGCATGTAGACATGGTCAAGACGATCTGCTGCAGTTCAAACCGAGCATCAGAATGGGGAAGAAAGGTGATTTAAGTGACTTTGAACGTGGCATG
>JAHUTJ010002972.1:0-10580 GCA_036250325.1 Characodon lateralis | reverse complement strand
GCTGCATTATTTGACCCATAAATAAAATGAGTAATCAATCATCCTATTTGCATTTGCATTTTCTTCTTCACGACTGCACATTTTATGCCATAATCAAAAAGAAAACAAAGCACACGTTGCTTTTTCGTTTTCGTGGTCTGCCCGCAAAGTACTGCCCAGAACTCAAAAACAAAAAAGCATTCCGAGCGGCGGGCGCACAAGAGTGACGTCAGCAGCCGCTCTTCCTCAGCTCCCTGCTGACCGAGCTACCCATCTTGTTCAGTTCGGGATGTTGATGGTTGGTCGTCCTCGTCCCATTTGAGGCTCCACAGCATCCAGCTGTTCCAGGACTGAACGGAGGTTTACTATAGCAACCTCATTAATGTTCAAATCTATGACGGCAGAGTATGCAGCCAAGGTCTCCATGACTTGTTCTACTTTGTCACGGGCATCAGACTCGGATATACTATTGGATTCTACCTGCTCAGCTAATTCTAAAAGTGTTTGCACAATTTGAGGGAGCGCCATGACCTGTGATGCTAAAGACCCGGCAATTCAATCAATTTCTCGGCACGTTTGCATTGTAATGCAATGCTGACGTGCACAGCGCCCCCTACTGAACAAGATGGGTAGCTCGGTCAGCAGGGAGCTGAGGAAGAGCGGCTGCTGACGTCACTCTACTGCGCCCGCCGCTCAGAAGGCTTTTTCGTTTTCGAGTTCTGGGCAGTACTTTGCAGGCAGACCATGAAAAAGATAAAGCAAAGTCTGCTTTGTTTTCTTTTTGATTATGGCATAAAATGTGCAGTCGGGAAGAAGAAATTGCAAATGCAAATAGGATGATTGATTACTAATTTTATTTATGGGTCAAATAATGCAGCCACATTCTTAAAATGAAAAAGCATTTCTGAAAATGCTTTTTCATTTGAAATATGGTAACGATTTGCTTCCATACAAAATGTTTTAGGAATGTTAAAAGCATACTAATACTAAGCATTTGGAACTGCCCCAAACTCAACCCCATTGAAAATAATGAACTATGCTTTCTGACTAATAATGCCAACTCGCCTCAAACTGCTCTTGGGCTGTTGATGCATATTTGACGCATACCAAGGATCGTATTGGAATTACGTTGCCTTCATCTAGTGGTCAGTGTTAATGGCATCAAAATGTGATTGAAAGTACTGGGGTAATGAACCAAATAGATTGTGTACAAATTAATGTAGTAATTTAATTTCAAAGCACTGTTTAGAAATTGGAGAAATAACAAAATATCTACAAATCTGAGACAGGACAATGTTCAATAATTATGCATAACATTATAAATGTTTGTATCATACCTCCTTTTTTATTTCAATGTATAGCCATTGAATGTGCTATATATCAATCAATATTTAATTTAGTCTCTATTTGACAGCAAACAACACAATTATTTTTTTTTATATTATTGTAAGTAAATTCAGGCAGTAAGGGGTTAAAAGCAAGGTTTAAATAAACTTTACCAGTTCTGACAAGAAGAGTGCTAAAATATTCAGCCAGGATTATACCAGAAACTCGTTGATTGTATTCAACACCCACCCCACCAAAAGCAAACAGAAGTGGTTTAAATATGTAAATAAATTCCCCAAATGTATTTATACATGCATGAGTGCATGCAAACTTCTAAATTCAACTGTAATTCCAGCTCATGTGGCTTGTTTGAAACTATAGACATAGTATTGATCCTGGAAGTAAAGAATAAGTTAATCAATATTCGGTTAGCATCAAAGTTGTACTCTGGGGTTGATTCTATTTAAGCCTGCTGTGACAGTCACAAAGTCCCAAAACGTGATTAAACATTTTTTGGATGAAAGGTGCCCTGGACGAGCCCCTCCTTCCCTAATCCCCTCTACAGTGCAGTTCATGAAAATGAAGTAATTTCTTCAGATTTACTGGTTGGGTGTAGTTAAAAATAGGTAAATTCAGCTGGAAAAGAGCACCTGCAGGGTAATTTGCACATCACTTAATTTGTGCTCATTGTAATTGACAGCAAACAGAAGCAGAATGCAGTTGGCACCTACTCAACACATGTGGTGCCCACTCCCCACTGACTACACATGCATAAAGGCATTATAAAAGTTTATAAGGGTGTACATGACAGAGGTTTTTATGTTTCTATATGGTGCTTTTGCGACGACCCTCCCACCTTCTTCTCATGGCACCCCGGGCAACTGCCCATATGGCCCATATCAAAAACCACCACTGAAAATATCAAACACAAATGCCCAAATAGGTCTGGGTAACAGAGTTAATTTACATGTTTATATCCTCCCACTCTGAAACCCAACTCTTGCTGCACACAGACACTAATGTTCTTGTAAATCAGTCTGGTTTGCTAAGCAGAAAGGATTGCAAATCGATGCTCAGCTTAATAGAGAGAAGGAAGGGCTTTCTACAGGCACTATTTCTTTTCTACACCTGGCTCGGGCAGAACACTAGAATGGATGCTCATCTGTATGCAGCACTGCTTACTGCACAGTTGGTGAGGGTGAGACACTCTGACCTTTACTTCCATGACAACATGCTATGCAGTTGTTGCCGCTGCTTTACACCTCATGGCTTGCCCATTAAATGTGCTTCTCAGAATAATTCCATCACATTTGGGTAATTAAGGGGACTTGCACGCACACAATCACTGCAGTCTCCCCTCATCACCGCCTAACTACCGGACAACGTCTTCCACACTTTGCAGCTTGGTCTCATTAACTCGGCACAGGACGTTTCTGCTAAAGCAGCAGTGTTATGTGTGAGCAGGTTCTATGGAAGCTCCTGCTGTCGACGTGGGCAGAGAACTCAGCGACAGCCGCCTGCTGCTCAAACACAGCATAATATGCATGACTGCAGCTGCATAGGTGTCAATTATGCACAGAAAAAGTCAGTGAAGTGACTTGTAAATGGAGATAGTGTATTAAAGAGCATGATCTCTGAGGTTGCATGCTCCGCTGCCCCTGGTGGCCTGTTGCTGATTTAAATCGAACAGTCAATCTTTTGTGTCCACTCATGCTAAAAAGAGAACTGCACAGAAATCCTTTACTTAGTCATCCTATCTTCAGCATCAATGAGGATGAACAATCTCCTTCTAAAGGTAAATATCTCATTACTTTTTAGTTTAAGAATTTGCATATTTGTATAAACATAATTTCATGGTTGACCACAGTGTCACCACAGATGTAAGCAGAAACGACAGGTGGATGTGTCAGATGTTGGCTTGTTTTTGTTTCATTTGAAGAGAAGATGTTTGAAGCGCCTCCTTTGCTTTCACACCTTCTACAAGTGCTGCAGATGCAAGACAATAGCTTAATATATCTGTTTATTTTAGGAGACAGCAAATGCATGGAATGTCAAAACAAATAACCTTGTGTAAAAAACATTAATAATTCGACAATACTGCATTTTAAATACTGTAAAAAATATGTAATCAATGCAGAAATAAATATGTTTATCTTGTTCTATTAGGCTTTAGCTTCATGTATTTCTGTTTCTTTCATAATTTATGTGGTTTTTCCTTAATGTTTTTTCCCTATTCATCTCTTGATGAAATTTTGTTTTTCTTTTCTCCCCAATTTCTTAGCACCAATTTTGAAAAAAAAACACTCTGAAACCAACAAATTAGCTCCTTCACTTTACACAAACTGACACAAAATTTGAAGAGGGACCCAGAAGGAATGATCCGATTCAGATGTAAGTTGGTGCACATGAGACCTAGCGGTGGATATCATCATTCATAGAAACAGCACCACAGGGGTTATTTGTGAGGTTAAACCCTGCTATAAAAAGACTTAGGAGTATGGAGGTTTGCCAGTGCTGTCTAATCCATCCACCAGGCATCTACTGTGTTTGCTGACCTTCCCTCACCGTTATGACTGTCTGTTTGATGGTCCTGCAACTGACTGATCGCACAGTTGTTCTACTCATTATGTTATGGTTCATACGTTCTGCTCAAACCCATTGCCAAATAAAGTTCAGATCAGACCAAGTCAGGACTGTATACACTTTAACATGGTTTCTTCTCTTTTTATTTTTGTACATTACCAATCAAAGGTTTTTGATATACTTTCTTACTTAATGAGTCTCTTTATCTTAATGACTATTTAAATTGTAGATTCTAACCAAAGGCAACAAAACTATGAATGAACACACATGGAATTATGTAGTAAAAGTGTGAAATCCCCCTCGATGTTATTATATATTTTAGACTCTTCCAAATAGCCACCCTTTGCTTTGATTACTGCTTTGCTCTCTTGGTATTCTCTCCACGAGCTTCATGAGGTGGTCACATGAAATAGTTTTCCAAAGAGTCTTGAAAGAACTGCCCAGAGGTTCATTGAGAGACGGCCAAAGGTTAATATTTCAGTCATTACAGCAAAGGGCGCTACTTTAAGAATTCTAAAAATATAAATCATATTTAAAGTTATTTTTCAATATTTCATTTGCTACATAATTGCATATGTGTTCATTCAATGCTTTAAGGCCTTCAGTGAGAATCTGCGTACATTGTTAACAGTCATAAACATAAAGAAAACCCTTAAATGAGAAAAGCATTGTATATTTTACACTATTCACACTATTATTTTTAACTGTATTTCCTATTCGATGAAAACGTGTCATGAGTAAAACAAGAGCAGGAAGAATCTTTTCCTGAGACAGTGTGGCCATAAAAGCAGGAAAACGACTAATGAAAAATACATAAAAACAGAATGGTTTCCCATATTCAACCAACAGTCACAACCCATGAATATGATTTTATATTGAAAGACGTTTGCTATGAAATTATTAACTAAGCTGTAAAGCCCATGATTAGTGAGTGTTAAATCCTCCTTCTCTGCCCTGGTCTGTAGAACAGGAGCTTTTCTATATGCAGAAACAACACAACCTGCTGAAGCATCCCCCAATTTCTGGCGCAAAACGATATTCTGCACAGAAGGTGTAACCTCTTCTTTTCAGTGATGCACCTTGTGTGGATCATAAGACTGTAGCATCCTGCTGTCCATGTCTTCCAAGTTCTCAGCAATGGGAGAAAGGAATCATACATACAAATGATTGAATCCTCCTCTAGGTTTAACTGACTGGGTGTCAGTCTCATTAATAACTTCCCTTAGTTAGGAGAGATTTGGTGGGTCAGTCTGTGGTCATGGTGACTGCGTGTCAATTTTAAACATAAATATCATTCTGATTTGCAGCTTTTAAAAAAATTGTGATGTCAAAACCTTAAGCGAAAAAAAGGAAGACTAAAGAAATGCACAGCAATATAAATGAGATAATTATAAAACAAAAACTTGGCGCAGTTGGTAGCACTGTTGCCTTGCAGCAAGAAGGTCCGTGGGTGGGTTCTCACCGGGTACTCCAGCTTCCTCCCACAGTCCAAAGACATGCCTGTTAGGTTAATTGGTCACTCTAAATTGCCCTTAGGTGTATGAATGAGTGTTTGTGTGATGCCCTATGATGGACTGGCGACCTGTCCAGGGTGGACCCCGCCTCTCACCCATAGACTGCTGGAGATTGGCACCAGCTTCCCCATGACCCACTATGGAATAAGCGGTAGAAATTGACTGACTGACACTTCAGCCTATATTTCACTGTGGATAATGACACTCTCCTACCAGCATCTTCACAAGGGCTTCTGTCCTGGGGTTGAACATTTTGCACCAAGGCATGTTCATCTCAGGGACACAGAACCCATCTCCCTCCTGAACCGAATGACTGCTGGACATTCCCATGGTATTTATACTTGCATATAATTGTTTGAAAAGATTAGCGTGGGACATTCAGACATCTGAAAACTGCACCCGAGCATGAACCAGACTTGTGGAAGTCCTCTTCCATGATGTCACACATTGAAGCAGTGTGTTTGAAATGCATCCACAGATCACCTCCTGTTAAAACAAATGCTAGGAATGAACTTAGCAGAATCTCACATGACATCACCATCTGGGCTTTTTCCAACACGTTTAAAGGCACAGTGATGCCTAAAGATTCTGATTTAATATCAATGACAAAAAAAAAAAAAAAATCTACTTTCAGCTGTATTTAAATATTGAATAATATTGACCACCTCAAGCAGGGGGCACATTTAAGCATCCAAAGCCTTGATAAAGAAAAAAAACTTGGTGAAACAATTGGTGAACTTGGTGAACAATTTGGTGAAAAGTTTTAGTGAGCTTCATCTTGACATCAACAATTTAAACAACTTGGGAAAACAGGAACATGTTGGTATTCAGTGAGGGGACAGAATGATGTCAGCTAAAACTGTACACAATTAGCAGTGTGTTTATTTCCCCAGAAATCCAACTTGAAGTATCCACCATAAATCCCTTACTGGATTTAAACATTAGCACAGATAAAAGCAGCATATGCATGGAGGTCTTCCATGTCATGTTTTCCAACCCAGGGATCCGCCTGTACACTTGTTATGTGTATCTGTTAAAAAGGCCAAAAGGTAACTTCTATATGCACTTTTTAGATGCACAGCTGGGAGAAAAGGTTGCAGGGGAATTAATTCCCACGCACTCCTTATACCACATTTAATGAAAAAGGCTTCAATAAATGTGGTACAAGGAGTTCAAGTATCTCTGGGTCTTGTTCATTGGAGAGAAGAAAATGGAGCGGGAGATCGACGGGCAGATTGGTGTGGACACCGCAGTAATGCAGACCCTGGCAGTAAGGGGATCCTGTCCATTGTGGTGAAGAGAGAGCTGTGCCGTTCTTATCCTCACCTATGGGCATGAACTCTGGGTCATGACCGAAAGAGCGAGATCCTGCAGGGTGACCGGGATTTCCCTTAGAGATAGGGTGAGGAGCACAGCCATCCAGGAGGAGCTCAGAGTAGAGCTGCTGCTCCTCCACATCGAGAGGAGCCATCTGAGGTGACTTGGGCATCTGTTCCGCGAGCGTCCCATCTAGAGGAGGCCCAGGGGACGGTCCAGGACTCGCTGGAGGGACTATGTCTCTCAGCTGGCCTAGAAATGCATCAGGCCTTTAGAGGAGCTGGAGGTGGTGTCTGGGGAGAGGGAAGTCTGGGTGTCTCTTCCTGAGACTGCTGCCCTTGCAACCCGGTCCCGGATAAAGTGGAAGACATCGAGTATTCACTTATTTTCTTCTGTCAATCTGCCCCAAGGCAGCCATGGCTACAATGTAGCTTATGACTGTCAGTGTGTTAATGAATGGGTGGATGACTGATTGCAGTGTAAGCGCTTTGGGGTCCTCGGATTTGATAAAGCTCTATACAAGTGCAGGCCATTTACCATATTTTAACACCACAGTTATCCAGCAATTCATCCTTGTAGGCTGGCATTGACAGAACAACAGTATGTTAAAAATTTAAAGCAGTGAAAAGCATTTCTGCGTATATTTAAATCATTGCTTCTTTTTTATATAAGTTAAAATAAGTCATATAAGTTGATATTATTTTCATGAAAACCCAAAGGCTCAGTGGTGTTTAAGCTTCATTACAGCAATAAATATGAGAACAAAATTAGTAGAATAAATATTTTCAATCCATCAAATATACCATCAAATATTTTTAATTCTATATCTTAGAAAGTTAACACTGTTGTGAGCTTCAGTGGCCAAAAAACATTATATCTTCACATTAAATCTCCTCATGAAACCAACCATTATTCACCTCAGAGGACTGAAAGAAATTATCAGTGGTGATTTTAAGTTGATGCTATTTCAAGGTTTAGCTGAGGTAAAAATACCCTCGTTAGTCTCTTTATTCTTGTCCGTGGACAGAGGGGGAAAAAATACAATCCAAGCCTCAGCAGGGCGCTTCTGACACCTCTGATTTACTGGAGCATGAGAGCGATGGAGATGACCAGAGGCAGCAGGAGGTCAGAGCACACACGTCTCCCTCCCGAGGTGAGAGTCGCCCCATACTGATCCAGGAGCTGCAGGGCCACACCGTTGGTCCAACCAAAGCCCAGCTGCAACGGGGAGGAGGACACAGCAGCAGCGTGTTAGTGTTGCTTCTATTTTTATACAGTGTATCAGGCAACCAGCCATGAACATGCAGTTCAGTCATGAACACCTGAAACACGACTTGTGGTTTTCTAACTGCTTTCATTAACTCAATACAGGGAGGAGAGCGAGGAGAAGCTGTCATTGTGTTTGAGTTAGGAAGAAGAAGCAGAAGGAGGTCATTCGCTGTTTGAAATGAAAAGGTTTATGTTATTGTTAAAACATACACAGTCTTAATAAAAGGAAAGCACATCCTGCTTTAATTCAACGGTTGGAATCAGTGCATCATAAAATGATCTGGTCTTTACCAGGTTCTAAAATGTTAAATCCAGCCTCAGGTACGCAAACAACACCTACAGATCACACTATCATTATTTAGTAAACAAAAACTAGCTAAAGTGGAATAGCTGTGTGAAAAAAAAACCCAGTCTTTGGCTGCGATACCTTGAAGTAATACTTCTCTGTGACATCATCAGTTTCTCTTATCATTTTAGGGGAATTTAGGGCCCACTCTATGTTACTTCAGTTCATTGTTTCGCTGACATTTGTTTCTTCTCAGCTCTCTCAAGGTCCCACCAATTCATTTTAGTCAGGAAGAGGTCTGGACTTTGACTGGGCCATTGTAAAACCTTGATTCTTTACTCTTTCAGCCATTTTTTTTGTGTACATACCGCTGTGTTTGGGATCCTTTTCTTATTAAAGACCCAGTTTGGACCAAGTTTCAGCTGTTGGACATTTGGCCTCGCCTTTGACTGTAGAATACTTTAAAACACAGAGAAGATTATAGTCGACTGAATGACTATAGCTCCTATGGCAGCAGAACCGGTCTAAACCATCACCCCTGCAGCACAGTGCTTGACAGTTGGTATGTGGGACTAACATGGAATGTAGGGCCAAACATCTCTACTTTGCTCTCATCAAAGAACACTGTCCAAAACGTCTTGTGGTTCTTACAAACGCAATGTTGAAAGCCTAAGTTTTGCTGACATATTCTATTTAGGGAGAGAAAGCTTTCTCTCTGCAACTCTTCCAAATAAATCCACCATTTCTGTGTTTTTCTAATTCTCCTCTCATAAACCTCTAGTTTAACATGCTACATGAGGCCTTCAGAGTCTGTGATTGAGTTCCGAGGTATTTTACAGTTTCTTTGAGCGTTGCATGGTCTAAACCTGGAGTGGATCTGCTGGGATGACCACTCCTGAGAACATTAGCAGCTGATATTCCTTCAAAACCATGCCGGACTGGCAGGCTGAAACAGTTGCTTCTCTAAGGTAATTGCTCCTTTCCTTCTTGGCAGTGTATTGTCACACACCTATAAGCCCTCAAAGAAGCAAACAGCTAAAATTATATGACATTACAAGAACAAATATCAATGCAATTTTGTACATGGTGTTATGTGATAGAACTACAATAAGTAGAGCATAAACGTGAAATGGAAGATAAAGGAAACATGTTTTTCCATTTTCTTTACAAACAAAAGTCTGTTATGCATATGTATTCAGTGTCTTGTTTTACTCTGTGACCCTAAATAAAACCCAAGTCCCATAATTAGTAAATGGAGTTCATCGGTGTGTAATAATGAACAAACGAAGGAAGCCACGCTACGTGTCACGTAGTGGACACATCAGACATCTGGGAGAAGGTGCTCTGGTCAGATGAGACCAAAGCTGAACCTGTTGGTCTTAATGCAAAGCTCTTATAAAGGAGAAAAACCAACACTGTACATATGCCTGAAGACACCATCTGCAGTGAAACATTGGGGTGGAACCATCATGCTGTGGGGATACTCCAGAGACTAAATGTACATCCTTCAATCAAGCGAGGTGTGAAAATTTTGACAGGTGGGCGGGACTTCCGGTGGCGGGCCTTCCGGTGACGTAACCGAATATCGTCATTAATCGGATGTTGTCATTACAAGGACGCACATCTTTCTAATTGTATGTTTTTAGATGTTTTTTACATCTAAAAACAAAACATGTAGTTTATCCACTTTAAAAGGTCACTCAGGTTAATGCAGGCACATCACACAAAATTCTGATAAAAAGAGAGAACCGGACAGAATTGTAAATTTATTTTATTTTAACGCAGGGCTTATTTAGATGGATGTTTTTACATCTAAAAAAAACAAGAAAGACAAACAAGTAGATACAGAACCTTTCTTCCTCTGCTCAAATGTTTGAGCAATCTAATCTGCACCAGCAACTTGTAGAGATGATCTAAAAACAGAGAAACATATGAACTGAAAAAAAAAAAAAAGCCAAACATGGAATTATCTAAAATTTTATGAGTGCTCAGTATGCTGTTTCCAAATTAGAAATGGATTCTACAGCTAAAAGACTTTGTTTGGAATCATGAGAGACTGCGTTTGGTAAAATAGATGATAATTTTAATTACCTTAAGCTTTTCTTTTTTCATCTTAGAGCAATAGTTATTGAGGATTTAGAGAAAACTGTTTTCTCCTCATCCCACGTGGGAGCCAGAGGTTGTAACCTGTAGGTCTATGTAAAACGTCACAAGAAACTGAAAAAATAAAGGTTATAAAATCCTCAGACATGTCACTGTTTATTGAATTAAGGCATCCACAGCTGTTTCTTGCGTATTGTCCAGTC